>RJWM01008946.1:0-70178 GCA_004363535.1 Dasyprocta punctata
GTAATGAACCTAAATGATGAATTTGTCTAAAATAGTTCAACATAAATGCTTGCTACTTTGTTTTGCTTTGTAAAATGAAATGAAAGCTCTTGTGAGCAACAATAAAACAAAAATATTGAATGATACAGCATTTTTGAAATTAATATTTTACATATTTCTTTATACATTACATTCAGAGTAAATCTTATTTTACAGTATATGTAGTTTTATAGTGCTGGTACAAACTCATATATAAAAGTCAAATTTCCTTGTACTTTTAAAGCTAAATAATTAATTCTAGTTATAAAATGTAAACATGATTATTCAGTTTAAATATCTTAAAGTAATATTTATACATGAACTTATTCTTTAATTCATAATCCCAGAGGTACTGAATATTTCAAATGTGACATAAATAGCAGAGATCATTTTACATCTATCATGATTTACATGTGTTGGAGATAATCACAAGTACTGCGAATTAACTACTCAAATTTGAGTTGCACTCTGTCTTATCTATAGACTTTTTTCCTCACTGTAATAAGTACAAAAGGATACATATTCCTCAAGCCAGTATTCATGAGAGGTTCTGGAACCTGATTATATGCTATTTAGTTAAGACAATTTTGGACAATATTACTATACAGTATCTTTTTTTTTAATCATTATAAAATCTACTTTTCAATGAGATGTTAGCATCCCCAGTCCATAATACTTTGCCAGATTTGATGCCAATAGGGCAATCACATGTAATGTTTCAGGTCAATGAGATTTAGGAGGAAGTCATGGAGGGTGTCTTCTCCTAAAGCTAGTGAAAACAGTGGATTTCCTCAATAATTACTCTTCAATCTTTGCCCTTTGCCTCTCTCATTTCTATTGGAATACTTCAAGGTATGCTGAAGTAAAGAAGCCTGAGGTAAAAAGAAACTTGCTAAATATGGCAGAAAACAGACAGAAACAGGGTTATCTGACAGCATTGGTCCTGAGTCATACTAACCTTGAATGCTCTTATCTTTGGGCTTTTGTTATGTGTGAAAAGTACATTCCTTTCCAGTTCAGTTCCTTGTTATCAACTTTCCATTACCATGTATCAAAAACATTTTTCACAGAACACTTCACATGGGTTTAAAACAATTTTCTCATTTATGATTTATAGTAGCATTTACATAAACTTTGAAATGAAGTGTTGTCAACACTTTCTCTAATTTTACCTTTCGGCATTTAAATATTATAGAGATTCTGTTACAATCGTTTCAATGGAATTGAGAAAGCTGAAACAAACTGTTTTATTTCAAAAATTTAATTTGAAAAAAGATTTTGTGATTATTAAATAAATAATGACTGCTGTAAATCGTAAGAAGAACTTCTGGTTTTCAAATTCAATTTACTGACTTTGGCATTAGCACCTAATGATGCCTCCTTTTGGGAGGTGGGGAATATGGAAAGGGAGGCATGAAACTGACTCATTTACACAGTAATCACTGAGTGATGACTACCTGCAAAAAACTGTGAAGAGGCTGAGTGATGAGCAAAAAATTCAGGAAAACACCACAGATATGAGCATCATTTTTTACATATTTTAATTTAAAATTCTCTGTTCATAAGTGTTGATTATTGTGACTCAAATGCTTAAAAATATAACTTGATCTGCACCAAAAGACAACTTGAGAAATACTGGAAACCTAGAAGTAAGAGTTCTTTGGATGTTCTTACTGGTTCCAGAGCTTTCTGGAGTGAAGAACACAAATTAGAAATATTACCTCATTCTACTTACTATTGCCCATGCAGTTCTCCTTAATAGTATCGGAAATTAGTAATAAGAATCAAAATACAGAATATGTCCCACTGTAATATGGGGTATTAAGAATGGCAGTTACATTCCACACTGCAGCAAACTAGTAAGTACCATAAAGCCCTGTCACAGAGCAGTGCAATGTCATGCTGGAGACAGCCACCACCAGGGTGAAATGTACATTCGGCCTGAGCTTTAGTGAAAAGGGTACTCTTCTCATGACCAGATGAAAACAAAAGCCTCTGACAGTCAGTGTAAGGACTCAGAATCTCAGAGCCTCTGGGTCGGTAAGAAACCCAAGGTTTCAGGACAGCCCAAGCAAAGCAAGAACCCAGTGATTTCCAAGGTTATGAGGGGACAGAGTCGGCATGTGGTCAGAGTGAATTGCTCTTTGCAATTTAAGATATATAGACTTACTTAATTTAAATACAAGTTGAGCAACTGCAGACAGATCATGAGAAATCACTTTACCATATTTAACACTCACAACAGGAGGAATCAGCACTGTGGTATAAACAGTACAATCTCTGAGAAGTACAAAACAAGAGGAAGGGCATGATTCAGGCTATATCATGGTACTGACCATGTATTCTCTCACCCATCCTTGTTGAGTGCTTGCATCAAAAAAGGGAAATGAACAAATTATCTCAAAAATCTGTTGAATATTATGGTACCTTGATGTGTGCCATGATTCATTTACTAATCTGAATTCAATAAAGTTAATGTGGTTCTTATTGTGTGGAGCATGTTCAGACACATCCAAGATTTTCTGGTATTTTATTTCAGTTTATGGAAAACCTTCTCAAGTATTGGACAGATTCTGATATTCTCACTTGGTAGATGCTTTTCAGATATTGAACACGTTCTGATATCTTCAATAGGAAGAACTAAGTGGAGGCATTTCATTGATGTTTGTGAATTCATCTCACTTATGAAAGTGTACCAGTACTTACTGAAGCTCTTCCCATTCATGACTTTATTCTCATACTGTACAATAGAAACTTTGTGAGATAAATATGGTTGATATTATTTGCATTTTACAGTGAAGACCCTATAGTGACACAGAAACCAAATAGCCTAAGGTATACAATGCTTTCCATTACTGGAATTAAAAAAAAGAAAGAAAAGAAAAGAAAAATACTTAATGCTTATCATCAGAAGACCTTTGCATATTGAAATGGGAGGGAAATTTGGACGTTATGTTTGATAAGAAAACCAGACTTCCTAAGTCCTTCAACGACAGTCAGATTTCCTGTCTTAGCCAATGTGAAGGATGTATTCATAAAAGCAACTTTAGACGCTACAGCTTTTGAAATCACAGATTTAACTCTATTTTTCTATTTATATCTATTTCACACTGAGTAACTTCATGCTGAATTTTTTGAAAGAATACCCATAGATGCCATGCCATAAGATGGATGAATTGCCACATGTTCTTATTGCAGGAATATTTTACTTGACTTTCTAAGAGTGATTCATAGTGATATATTTGAAAATGCCAAACAGAAAGGAATTTCCATTTCTCTCTTAATTAACCATTAAGTGCAATTAATCAAAATACATTGGCTGTTTCAGTTAATAAAATTTTACCTCTATCCAAACATTTTTTAAACTGTTGATGCCAAAAGCATGTTAAATTTCTAAACAATCATAACGTTATAGAACAATGGCAAGTACGGTAAAAGTAACTTTTTCCTGAATTGTTTGAAAATCAGTTGCCAACCTGCTGTTTCATCATTCTCAAATACTTAATTCACACATTAGTGCATTTTCTACAACAACAACAACAAAGGAAATAAAACAGAGAAGGAAGGAAGAAAAGAGGAAAGAGAAAAGGAAAAGGAAAGCAGGGGAAGGGAAAGGGAAGAAAGAGGAGTGGAGGGGGAGGTAGAACTGAGTATCCATACTCATAATCATCCAAATCAGGACATTAGCTCTGACATATATCAACCATCTCATTCTCAGTTCCCTTTCATATTTTACTAATTATCTCAATAATATCTTGTACAGCAAAAGTCCAAGTCAGAATCACAGGTCGCATACCATTTCCTCCATTGCTCCTGAAAGTTTCTCAATCCCATTGACTTTCAGGGTCCTGGACCTCTCAAGATTACAAGCATGAGCTTTTGTAGAACTTCTCTCAAAGCAGATGTGTCTGTTGTTTTATTGATGTCGATTCTAGTTAAATTCAATCCTCAACATAAAAAATAATTTAAAAACATACAAGCTAGTATCTGGCAGGCGTAACACAGAAGTGATGCTGTGGGGTGTTTTGTTGTTGTTTGGTTGTTCGTTTGTTGGGGGGGATTATTTTAAAAAGAGTAAAACACAACAGAACAGAGCAAAGCAAGTCAGAACAGAACAGTGCAAGCAACACAGGACTTCAAAGCAAGACAGCTATTCTAAGGAAAATGAGACATTACAGTAGCCATTGTTCATTTCCCATCATCTTGTTTGGAAGTCCTGTAATGCTTTCATTCTTTTGTTTTGATGGTGTGTTTTTATCTCCTATCAAATTGTATACATATTGACTTCTATCACTGCTAATCTCCAGTATTTATTATCTGATTAAGGGGATGAACTCTAGGCCTTTCCACTGTATTCTCAAATCCATCATACTTAGCATTTTGTGGAAAGTAAAATGCAGTTCCTCATCAAACTTCCAATTCATTTGTTTACTTTTTTGGTACCTGTCCTGGTCCATGGATTCCAATTTTTACTAAATGGTTTATAATTCTTTGCTGTCACTTTTTACCTTATCTTCAAATTTCTCTTTTTGGGGAACTGGTAGGTCTTTTGAGAGTGGAATCTATGTTATGCTAAATAGCTAAAGTATATAAAATGCTTTAAAGTGTCACAATTTTAAATTTTGTAACACTAATTATGAGTATACAAAATCTGCAGATTTAGAAAGCATGACATAAAATGGTACTTTTCCAACATATTCTTTATTTTTTTTCAATTTTTATTTTCTATTAGTGCTTGCTGCACTGTGTAATGATTACTTCCTTTGTGGGGAGCTAATATGTGTACAAACTTATCTTTATTTCTTTCTCACCCACTTTGCCCCTTCTGCATCACTCTCTCCATCTCTTGAGCCCTCTCCCTTTTGCAAAAGCTCTATCTCCCTACTTCCTATTGTCTTTTATTTTGCTCTCTATTTATATTTTGAATTCTCACAGTAGAGAAGCCATACAATATTCAGGATGGCAAGTTTGATTTATTTCACTTAAACCTTTGATCTTAAGGTGCATTCTTTTTTTTTTTACCAAATGGCTCCAATTTCTCTATCTTTATAGCAGAGCAGAGCTTCATGGTGTATGTTAAATTAAATTTTCCAACTTATTAACCAAAGAACTAGTTTCTTTGTTTTATTAATTCCTTTGGAAATCTATTCATTCACCCATACCAATGCAAGTTATATTAATTTTGTTCTTAAATTCCTTTTATCACTGTAATATGTGCCCTCAACGAAGGTATATGATTGTGTCTGAGTGACAATCATTACTAATAAACAGTACTTAGTCATGTAAACAGAAATATGTATGCAAAAGGTAATTTGCAAAATTATGTCCATAATTAATATACTAATATATCATTAAAGGAAACTGAAAATATTTGGAAATTCATTCAGTAGCTTTAAAGCTTTTCGACCAGTTCATGAAGATGTGCATTTAACATAAGATACTAAGTTCATTGAACCATAGACCCCAAACTCATTTCATAGAATATACTAAAGGGTCAGTATGGATTTGTTGAATTGGATTCAATTGATCTTAATTGCACTAGAAATAGTGAAAACTATCACAGAGAGATCAGGCCTGCAACCTCCTAAAAGAGTAGATGGCAAAGGCTTAAATAATTGAGACCGGTGGTATGATTTTTAGGGCTCTGGGAGGATCAAAACCCTCTAGTAGAATTTGAGAGTCTCTAGGGGCTTAGACAAGGAACTTCTCTGGGTGGCCTATATTTATTTGGTTTTTAAACAAGGAGGGGATTAAAGTGGAAAATGTGGGAAACTGAGAAGGACCTTAGGAGTGGTTCAAGGACTTTTCCAAGTAACAGACTATGTTAATACAGGAGAAGGATCTTATGTTAATTTAGGAAAAGTATCTTATGCTGATTTAGGAGAATTATCCCAGGAGAACCTCTCCAGGTTGACTTTCACTACAGGAGTGAAATGCCTGCAGCTGCAGTCTTTATTCAGTTAATTGGGACTGGAGTCAGACGTCCCCAAATGTGACCCTACCCTGTCTTTTGAGGCGTAACAGTCTCACAGACCGCTATAGGCCTCAGCCAGGACCAGTGACCCACAGAGTTTCATTTACTATGATTCCACTCCCATCTCCAGATAGGGGGTTTAGGCCTTGGATAGACTCATAAGTAAACATACAAAGCCAATTGGTTAATTTTAAATCCTGCTCAGAGTTGCTTCGTAGTGGTCTCCATCAAAAAACTTAAAAAGGTACTGGGGAATTCCTCTCCCACAGAGCAGTCCTTCAGATGCATAAAAACATCTTTCATGGTTTCCTAAGGATCTTCTTTTTTTGGCAGAACATTGTCTTCACTCTTCCAAACTCCATGCTGCTTGGTGGCTGTCTCCAGATGTGTCTCTGTGTGCCAGGGCCATGCATGGAACCAGGTTTTGCTATGGTTTCCTTGACATCAGCATTGTCCTACCATTAATTATGATTAAACTATCGTTAATTTTTTGAAATACTATTGGATAGAAAGGGTGCACTTGCCTAACAATGTCTACAGTATGAATAAGTATTTGAATTGTGTATGTGGTCAGGGCCTGGAAGAGAATAAGCACTTAAAGTTATGTAATGTTGATGACATGTTAATTTTTATATTATTGTTGTTGCTAAAACATTATAATTACAGTAAAAACAATTTGACAATTGTTGGCAACCACTTCATGTTATTGATTCATATTGAGCTTGCAATCAACCAAAAGCTTTTGCCTGGTGCAAATAAATTGTCCTTAGTTCACCTCTTTCCACATCTTGGATTTATGAAACTGTTTTTGATCTTAAATAGGATTTCATATTTGAAATTTAAGTGTGATGTATCTGATGTTGTTTCAGTCTTCCATATACTTTTAAATTTTGATATTTATACATTAGCTCGTGGTAATTTGGGTGCCATGAAAATATTAGAAGTCATTCAAGCATGTACTATCAATCTAAGTCAGTTTGAACTGCTATAACAAAATACACACATAGTGGAGTTTAAAGAGCAGAAATTTGTTTCTCAAAATTCTGAAGGCCAACAAGTACAAAGTGTTGGATTCTGATGAGGGTCATCTTGCTGGTTTGCACACAAGTGCCTTCTTGCTATGTCCTCATATGGTGAGAATAGAGAAGTGATTTCTTTCCTGTCCTTTTTTGGACAGCTACTACTCCCATTCATGAGGGCTTTTCCTTTGTTAGTGAAATACCTCCCCAAAGCTGTACCTCAAGTATCATTACAAGGGGATTAGGATTTCAACATACAAACTGTTGGCTATGAACATTCAGTCTTTAGTACTATTTGAGCATGACATGCAGGTGAAACTGTTAAATTTTCATCTTTTTACCTTGCAAAAGGTATTTATCAGGGACAAAGGTCATAGCTCCATGCTAGGGCCCTTGCTTAGCATGTGTGAAATTTTGGATTCAATCCTTAATAATTAAAAAAATTATTAATTCACTCTCTGTATTTTCAGCACATCAAATAATGCTTCATGAGACTTTCTGATAAATTTGTAGACATCAAAACACTCTCATAGTTATTTTTAGGTAATCCTTACAGACAAAAATATGAGATGGTAAAATTTTATTTAATTAAACAGGAAAGATTTTCTCACACATTCTGAACTTGTTTTCTAATTCACAGAAAGATATGCTAAATAGTTTTTAAAATACAAGTTCTAGAACCTCATTTCCAGAATGTTTCAGTTCAGTAAACCTAGAGTAGGCATCAGGAATCTGTATTTGCAGTATGTACTCCCCCTCCCTAAGCTGTTCTTACATAATAATTGTTCTTTAGACCATACTTTTGAAAAATACTGGCAGTTTCTCTACTATAGAAGAAAAAGCAATTTGTAAGAATTTCAACACAGAGAATTATGAGGCTGGCATATAACTATGTCAACAATCTTTATTGGGACATACTCCACACAGTAAAATAGAGAAGAAAAAATGATTCAAGAAGGACTGAGCAATTTTTCACTCTATAGTAAGGCAACATATGAGTAAAATCAATAAGGTGTGACAGTAAGTATACAAATAAAGTGATTTGCACAAAAATCTTGATTTGACAAAATATTTACTGAATACCATCACAGATAATAATAAGTAACAGGCAATGGTTTAGTATATAAATTCACAAATGTCACAAATTAAATTTAGGTGTAATTAAGATTTCTGACCACCTCCTAGGCATGTGATTTTTATTCTTCTGCACATACGGATATGTCAATAACAGGAACAGTAACAATTTTCTTAGAATTATGAGCAAGTTATGTAACTAGTTGATGGTTCAGGGATAGTACCAACATGCATAGGTCTCTAAAGATATTGTTGGCCTTCAGGTTGTTTTGAAATATAGGAGAAACATACATTAATTTTAAACAGTATTGTCTTTTCTTATTGTTGTGATTCACCTATTTTTATTCAACTTTTTTTCACAATTCCATTCAATGTAAGAGATTTCTGATATATCCTAATTTAATTTTTCTAAAATGAAAATCTATTTTATAATTTCTTGACTGGAAACCTTTTAGAACTTTCCTGTAATGCTTAAGAGAAAGTCAAATCACAGATACAATCTTCAAGGCCATCATGGACTGATTCCTTTAACTACTCCTCTCAATGTCCTTCAGACTAGCTCTCCAGGCCTTCCTCACAGGGAAATTGATAGCATCAACTAAATTAAATTTTCACATACCAGATCCTGCCCTTGATGCTTTACTAAAGGTATTCAAACTAGTACTAATTTCCTTTCATTTTCGAAATATGAAGATTGAAGAAGTGAAGGAAACTTTCCCGTGCTCAAAATCTTGTCAGAAATGATGAAGCTTCCATTTGTGTTTGACTAAGTCTAAATCCCAAACCTTAATTCTCACATTACATTCTGATATTTACTCTTTATATTTTCAAGTGAACTTTGGTTCTTTATTCTTTAGTTTTACACCCATGTTGCTTGCAAGACTATCCTGGCTTCCAGAACTCCCTTCTTCAGAAAATCCCAAACACTAGATTTGCTGTGAATGCCTCCATTTCATGAAGAATAATTCCTAATATGCTGTATCCTAATTGTGTAGTTAGTTATTTGTATCCCTTAAAAGAATTTAAATTCTATATGAAGGTACGGCCTTAATAAAATTATTCACTAGTCTCCAGAGTTTGTCTGACACATGGCATATAATAAGTAGCTATTTGTTGATTGGTTGCTTGAAATAATGAATACACATTTTGCATGAAAGAATATCAGAAATCATTTTGAAGATTTGCTTGGAAATATTCTATAATTTAACGAGTGTGTTACTTTTTCTTCATTTACAGAAAGAAAAGAACAATTTGAATCTAGAAATCCTAAGAACTAAACTCTTCAGGAAAAAGAATGATTTTCACTGGTCTATATAGTATAATAATGCAGTATTCAGATCAAGGATTGGAGTCAGAAGAAATCATTTCTCATTTCAACCATTTTTCCAAAGCCTTACAAAGTCCACAGAATGACACATGCATAAAGCTCAATTCAGCATAGAAATTTGTCCCAGAGTGGGTACATTTCTGTTGTTGATACAGCTAAATAGTCCCACTGCATTTTTGCTTGACACATGTGATATATCAGTTTTTGAGGCATGTATATGGATTATGTGTAAACATTTTCTCAAATATTGCCTGCTCAACTAGATCTCAGAAAATCTAGTTTGTCAACCCAATTTATTCACTTGTTAATCATATCATCTCAGAAATGTGAGTTAAGTTTTCTAAGCCACAGGTTTCTTAGGTCTACAGTGGAGTAAAACACGAACTTCCTGCATCATTCTATTCAGGGGTCATCAAATGAAGTGACCTCTGTGAATGCACTTTAGAAAAGATAAAGCAAGCTGTTGACATGGTTTTTGGTGTTATACTATCAAAATTTATATTGAAAAAGTAAAAAATAGAAATACGAAATTTTATCGTAAATTAGAAGATGTCTTTCCAAAAATTTTAATGTTCGGGGTGATTTTTCAAATTAAAATAAATGAAGGAGCTAATAGTTACATTATGTAGGGTTATTTCATCAGTCAAGAGGATTAAAAGCAAGTCAAACAGGAAGAAAATATTTTGGTACAAACAGAAAGAAAATATTTTGACTCATATTCCTGGAATTTCAGAGCTAGTTTGAGACACTGAGTTGTGTGATCCAGCACTTAGCTGGCCACATCTGCCCTCTGCTCTGTGGACCACACCAAATCTTTTCATCTGAGACCAGTCTTCTCCTGTTTGCAGCTTGGCTGCTGGAAAGTCATCAAGGCCACGCCCTTTTACCTTTATGTCTGGCAAGAAAGACAGAGGTCTCCAGCAACTCTGTCCTCTAAATGATGAAGAATTCTCCTAGAATCTTTGTGATGGGCACTTCTTATGCCATCACTGCATGTTATTGTTTGGATTATCATTCTATATTTGACAATTCTCAACTTTGCAAAAATAAAAAAAATCAAAACACTAATTCCTTGTCATCATATCTCTAGAACATAGGGGGTTAGTCTCTTCTAATCAAATGCACCCATAACAAAATTCATAATAAAGCAATGAGGAAACAGACTGTGTGGAGGTTATATTTGGTAAGCAACAGCAATAGAAGGTTTGCAAGGTTTGGAGGAAGTGGTGGTGGCTCATTTACATTTCTGGTGCAAAGTGGTATTGATGCTAATGCAGGAGCAGTAGGAGAAAAATCTAATGCCTACTGCTGCTGTGCAATGACAGGAACGATGTAGAGCATGGGGTCTGTAGGTGGATTGTCATGTGACCCATTTGAGGCACTAGGCCCGGATCTGTTCCTTGAGTACACACATGATGCCACAGTATCAGACAGCCGGTTTGGACCACTGGTGTGGGTTCATCTTTTATCATTCCCCAGCACTTTGGTAACTCTGATCACCTTTGTGCAGCATCACCCTGATAGTGCCAGGACCTAAGCTTTGCCCTTTATGCCCTGGGGATTTCCGTATTCAGAAGACTCAGACTGTACCCCAATCACCTAAAGTAACCCTTAGACCATTATGTTAGAATTTGATGGGAAATATTTGATGAGAAAGAGTTGACAAATTCTTACCAAAGAAAAAAGAGAAAAAAATTATTCAATGCTCATACCAGTCAAGTAAAGAGAATCGAATTTGCAAAGCTAAACTATGCTGTGAGTTGCCAATTTCAGATAATTGAAACTATAGAAGGATTCTCTGCCTTTAAATACCAAGTTTTGACAGGAATATGATCAGAAGTGATCATCTACAGCAAATGTAAGCATAAATGACTACAAACATTTTTAAAAAGTAACTGTCATTACTAAATTAATTCAATTATATACCATAATGAAAAGATCTTACTTGTAGGTCTAAGAACATATCCTGAAAAATTCTCATACATTGGTACTCAGCATAAATTTAAGCTTTGTCATAGATATTATTTTTAAAAATCTAGTAACTAGAAAGACTGCATTGTCTTTCAAGGAAGAGACAGGATAAATCTATTATAGCACAACTACACAGCAAACATTACCTAGAATTGAAAATGAATAAAACTCATTTTTATACAAATATGACTGAATTTTATAAATTTTATATGTTGTGAACTTCTTATTATCTGTGCATTTAAAGCCATACTTAAAAATTCAAGACTATTAGCTACAAAAATTATTTACTACAAAAATTGTGCAAAGTTTTACAATATGAAATATTATTTGTGTAGATTATAGCTAAGGACAGCTAGGATAGTTTCATGGAAGGAAGCAAATTCTCATAAACTTAGTACAGAAATAATAAAAACTTGACATCAGCTGGTCTCTTAATTAGGTTATATGAACCACGCAAAATGCATGAAGAAAACATGGAGAATTATGAAGTCACACTTTAGAGGAAATCTTGCCCATCAGTAACTACAAACTCTGCTTCTGTTTAATCTATGATATTGTAAAAGTTAGCTTGTTAAAATAAATGTTCAAATGGTATCTGATGGAGTCAGCTGTTAGCACATATCATAATCAGATTACCCTGAGTCTTCAGGTAGAAGCAAATATATTCCACTGACCCACCTGGGAGGCTAAAGGTGTGGGACAAGGGCCAGAGACTAAACATGCATGAAGCCCATCCATGGTCGTTCCTTTCACACAATTCACAGGGCCACAGGAGTTGTCAAAAATTGTAAGAAAGCTCAAGTTTGTGCACATGTAAACCTAAATATATATATTTTTCTTGAAAGGGAAGAAAAAAACTGTGTTACATAAGTTATCCAAAGGACCACTGGGCATCACGCATGGTCCTCTTCACTCTTGGGACTGTGATGCTAACCGCACTGAGGCTGAATATGCCAGAAGTCACTGACGCATGGCTGGAGCCTCTTCTCTTGGCTGCCAGCCCTCTAAGCATCCCACAAGGAAGCAGTGTAGTAGCAGAGAAGGCTAGCACTCCTGTCACTCTACAGAGTACACGCAAAGAAATGACATCCTCACACAGAAAGAGGCACACATGCACACACACACACACGCACTCATTCACCCACCTCCTCAGAGTCACAGGGCCCTGTAAACTGAGTTTGGATTTACAGAGTCCACAATGGCAGCAAACAAACAGATCTGTGTGTTGGTAGCCATTCCAATAGAACCCAACAGGAATACTGGAATGTCACATTTCTGTCTTTTTCCTCCAGCAATCACTGCAGTTTTCACATTAAATTTCTATTAATAGCATTGAAATGCTTTGCACCGTACAAGGTCACAGCACTCTTAAAGATACTGAAACACATTCAACATCTAACTTGGCACTTTTTTTCTGTTCAGCATATCAAAAGACGTTTACATGGAAATGTCTTAATTTGTCTTCACAGTTAACTATCCCATGGTATTACAAAAAATCACTTCTGTGTCAACTACTGTATATTGTTATTTAATAAAAGTTATTATTTGTGGTATCATTAGACTGAGATAACTTCATAGTATCTTTAAATTGGCAAGTACGTCAAAGAGTTGAAGTATTTTTCTTTATTTTAAAGAGGATAAAACCAAGGAAAATAAAACAGAATAAAACCAATGAAAACAAACCAGTGTAAATAATACAGGATTTCAAAACATTATGAATCAACAATAGTTGCCATAATGCCTCTTGTTGTCTTCAAAATAGCTGCAGATACCTTCAGACACAGTAAAAAGAACAGAATAAAATAGAAACAATAAAAACAAAACAATGAATGCAACAAAGGACTTCAAAACAAGACAAGAGTAAATCCAAAATGGCTACCATAATATATCTTGTTATCTTCGAAATAGCTACTCATGCCATCAGATGTAACAAAATCAAACAAAACAAAAAAGATTAAAACTCAACACAACAAAACAATAAAAACTATACAGGACTTCAAAACAAGACAATAGGGAATCAACAATGGTCACCACTCTCAGAAGGAGGTCCCCCCTAGATGCCACACTGTATACCACTATCCTCTGAACAGGTTATCAGACCACCAGCTCTAGACCTGCAAGGTCAGTGAAACACCAAAACACCACAAGCTTTGCTATCATTACACCTTGTGTTTCTCCGGATCGACCAGCCACTTGGGGGCAGGGGTTGGTTCTTCTTGTTTGCTAGCCCATGTACAGGAAGGGGGTGGGGTCTGGCTGTACCCTGTCAGCAATAGCCCACACATGGTGCTGGTTTGCCCAGGGGGCTTGCATCTTGATGAGGCCTTGTTCTCTCCCCCGATAGTCTTCAAATGGTGCTAACTTATGGGGAGAGGCTTGGGTCTGGCTGTCCCCACCCTGGCAGCGGCCCATACATGGTGCTGGCTCTCAGGGGGAGCTTCTTCAAGAGTTGAAGCTTTAATCAGAAATGGAACACAATCCATAGGTATCACCAAAATAATTCATTTATATAAATTTAGGGTGCTATAATTTTGCATATTATTTAGTATACAAAAATACGGTTTTGTGTGGTGCAAAGCTTGAACAAAGGACCTTTGCACTGGCCTACATCCCTAGCCTATTTTATTTTATTTTACTTTACTTTACCTCATGCTATTCTATTTTAGAGTCTGGGTCTTGCTAAGTTGTTGAGTTGCCTATGCTGGGCTTGACCTTGTGATATTCCTGCCTCAATCTCCTAGAGTTCTAGGATTGATATGCTCCACCAGGCACAACTTACAAAAGTATTCTTAAACAAAACTTTATGCAGAGATGATCATTACATAGTAGATGAGGATACTTTAAAGGCTTATATAATACTTTTTTCCAATGTGGAAATTATAATCACATATCTTCTAAAGAAACATTTATTTGTAAGTTTTTCTTTCTTTTTAAAGTAAATATTTCAATTGGTCTAGAGAAACAATTGCAGACTGGGTGTCCTACATGATAAAGTATCAGAAGGAATTTATCAAGACAAAGAGCTTCACAAAAAGCACCTACTTTCACATAAGTTCCTCTTGAACATCACAAAGAAAACAGTCAGCAAACCCTAGGAGAAAGAAGAGAATGCGTGCTGCCTATATAAAAGACATTCAGTGCTGCTTACATAAACATATATCCATATTTCAAAGGCACTAAATGGACAACTAGTTTAGAATACCATAATTCTGTCTCTTGAGAATTATCCCTGATGTCCATGATGTCATAGTTAGTTTGTTCTCCTCTCAACATACTAAATACTAGAAAGTGAGGTCAACTGGCCACACAAGCAGATCTGTAAAGTGTGGAAATAAGTGTGTATTTCTGAGACCATCCACAGGTGCTTTATATTAAAATGTTTGAGGTTCTATCAGTTCAGGCACTGGAATGCCAGGCAGATAGAGAATTCTGTATGCAACATTCAGATCACACCCAGGTTTATGTATTTATTTTTCTTTTATGGGTTACAACTGCCATCAGCACAGAATATACTTCCACACATAAAAATTTAAACAGGCAATAACAGTTATGTAAGTGTATTTGCTACTAGTATTGTTGAAAAGTAAAATCTGAATAATACGTCAGTTACTGAAAACATTTCTGCGACCTTGCCAAGAAAAGTTTAGGAATACGTCAAGTATGTACTTGAACTCCTGCTCTTGAGCTTGCTTTAAGAATGTAACCACAGCCAATGTCCCAGCTTTGGGCCCTGGAGACTTCACTCACTCTGTCATGTAATAAAAATATGAAAAATCATAGACATATTCACGTGTCCCCCTAAAAGTGCCACACTTGTCTTCAGGACTCTCAATTACATCAGCTGGAAGAAAACTAGAAGTGGGTGAAACTTCTGAAAAATATCTACCGGAATTCTTTGAAATGCAATAAAATGTTTTATGTGAGTTGTTTTGTTCATGTTTGCCATGTAAAATGATCTTATATTTAGGACCCAGAAAACATTACTAAACTTCTTAATGTATTAATTAAAAATAATGTTTGTAGTAGGTATGTTATAGGTTAAATACAGCAGAGATAAAGGCAAATCCTAAAATCTTCAATACTATTTTAACTATAGCCACCTCTCCACTGTCCATATCTGCGGCTTCTGGCATGTATGAATTCACACAAATGTGGATCATAAAACAATTTTTAAAAACTGCATCTGTACCAAGCATGAGCAGACTTATTTTCTCGTCATTATTCCCTAGATAGTACAGTATGACAGTGATTTTCGTAACACATTGTATTATGTATTATTAGAAATCTAGAAATGATTTAAATTGTACGGGAAGATGTCTCCGGGTTATATGCAAATACTGCACTACATTAGATGAAGGACTTGAGAGTCCTTGAATGTTGGCATTCACAAAGGTCCTGGGAACCATCACCACGGCTACTTAGCTATGACCGCATTTAGCTGCTATTCCATCATCAATTATATTCTAATAAAAAAAGTATTTCTCTGGGTTTCTCTTCTCTCTCTCTCTCTCTCTCTCTCTCTCTCTCTCTCTCTCTCTCTCTCTCTCTCTTTTGAGACAGGGTCTCACTGTGCAGTTCAGGCTGGCCTTGAGCTCACTTTGTAGCCCAGGCTTGTCTTGAACTTACAATGATCCTCTGGTCTCAGTCTCTCGACTGCTGGGTCGATTTCTTTACAATGTAGGTGCTACACAATTTAACATTATGAAAGGAAATAAATTAAACATTTCTGATACAAGAAATGTCCTCATTATTTCAGTATCACATTCATAAATCCTGAAGGACTTTTATATAGAGATATGGAAATAGATTAAAATTCTAATACCATATTCTAAATTTCCTCTGCCTTTAAGCTTAAAATCATTGTATATGCTATTTTAGGCATTAAGTAATAAGAAATAGTAACCTGTTTTACTACTAAATACTTTTTAGTATTTTCTCAGATGATTGAACTCACAGAAAAGAAGGGGAGGTGACTTGTTAACTAAAGTGATTGATCCCAAATGCCAAGATAAAACTGAGTTCCTGCTACCTAATAAGGACAGGCAGTCTGTATGTGGAACCCTCAAGATTCACTGGAGCATTTCTCAGTATTTCCTTGCCTAAAAGTCCTGGCCAACAGATACGACAGCAGCACAATAAAAACAGGAACACCATAGACTCAGATCATTCAAGATCACCTCAACACTTACAGAATTCCTTGGTCTGAAATGGTGGCAGAGGTAAAATAAAATGTACTGGGTACTGGAGAAAGGAGAGTTATGAAATCAGGCTCCATGACTTGCATCAGAAATGGAGACTGCGTCAGAGAATTGTTAGAATACATATTGTTTTTCACTTTCTCTTCTGTTTCACTTTCATGACTTTAATGAGAGCCCTGGTATTCACTTCTGTTGTAAGTTCTATGTGGGCAGATAGATGAATCGTATCAGCATAGCTGATGGGATTTTGTGGATGATCCCTGTGCTGAGCATGTACCATTCTATCCATAAAAAACACAAAATCACTACAGAAGGATTAGTTCTGCTGGATATGTCTCACTTCTCCATCCAGACCCACTTTCCATATTGGCTACCCTGCTTTGTATTCCTGAGGTTGACTTACATATTTTAGTGAGCTCTGTTCACCCTCCAGTTCCAATTAGGTTCAGTTAGCAGGAATCACCAACCAATTAGAAGCAGCGAGAAGAGAAGATGAAGTAATTGTTACCTTGTTTCCTTCCTATTGGTTGATTCTAACCCTTTATCAGAAGCCACACCTTCTATAAGACACATTCTGGAAGCTGGTCTTCAATTTTTCCTCATCACATTTTAAAACTTTGGGGTGTAATAGTTCCTCATATTTACTAACCTAAGGTATCACTCCACTTTATGTTGGTTTTCTTGAACTTGGTAGGCTTCCCTGAATTTAGAAGTGACACGTTTATTATCTCTTTCCATCAAAAATAATGACTGATACCTACTTGTCAATATCTACAAATAGTGTCCACAGCTAACTCATAGTTTTCAACCATTCCAACTTCTTTTATAGTAAGCAATTTTCCAAATATACTACCAAAATACGTATATTACAAACAATAAGTAAACTTACAGAAGTACTAAAAGTGGAAAGGTATATTTTAAAAACAGACAAAATATGCCAACACTATTTTAGAAGATAGTAACAAAAGAGTTATATAGAGGAAAATCTTAGTCAAAGAAATCATGCCTTAGTCTATGGATGGATGAAGGTTACAGGTGAATTCAAACTTGGAGTGATTAGCTATAGAGAATGTCAGAATTCAACTTGATCTTCATGGAACTTAAATAAAAGCCCTTTTACAAAGCTACCAAGTGCTTCAGCCCCCATCTTCTCCACAACGTGTAGTGACTAGCTGACTATAATTGTTCTCTAGCAGACAATCTTACCTTACTCCAAGCAGAAGGTCCTAGGTGGTCTCACAGTGGTGGGTGCACGGGTTGTGGAGAGAGGCCAGCAATACCAAGGGATGTTTCAGGATCTCCTCAGTGAACTAGGCGTTGATGGAACAAAATAAATCCAAGTAGTCCATTATGAAAACAATGTCTTCTAGCTGGTGCTCATTGCTACACTGCCTGCTAAGCAGCCTGAAAATCTAGAGAAAAGTTTAGTTCACAATCAGACCTCTGTCCACACTGAAGGGGCCCTTTCGAGTAACATGCCTACAACTGCGAAGCAAATTCTGCTGGCGGAGATTGGCCAATATAGCATCTAATTTTTAAATATGACTGATACACTGAGATTTACCATATGTAAAATCTCAACAGAGAATATAAAGCAGTCAACAAAAGAAATAAATGTAATGCAAAAAATAGAAATAATTTTAAAAATGCTTATTAGAAACGTCAGAGAGATTCAAGGGGCTGTTACATGCCTGACATAAAAACAAGCTGCCATTAAAAATGAACAGAAGAATAAGAATTCTTAGAAATTAAAAATATGATTGCTATAATAATCAAAATATAATCAGTAGGGATACTTGTTATGAGCGATCTTGCATTAACAATGTGCAAGATGAAAATAAGCTAATCTTCGAGAAGATAAAATTTTAAAATATTAGGAAGTGAAAATATTTGGATATTTAGGTCTGAGTTTTAAGAAGGTGCTACTTGCATCTGTTGGAGGACCAGATAAGAAATAATAGAAAACATGTCATTAAGAAATAGAAAGACCCTAGTTAAAGGAGTCCACAAATTACAGAAAGAATTAAATGGATAAAAATGCAGACAAATTTCAGAAATCATCAGACCAAAGAAATTAGCATGTTATTCAATAGAAAAATAATCCACAGAAGAAAAACAATAGGTTGGCATCAGGTTTTGCTGTGTCAGAGAATATACAACCATCTGTCTCAGAAAATATGCTAAAGCTTCAATTTTATATATGAGAACATTTTCATTTAAATGTGGGAGGAAATTTTACAATGAAATCTTTAAGCTATACTGTTTGTGTGACTCTTTTGAAAATGAAAAAAAACTTATAACCCAAAGAAACAAAAAAGAAAGCAAGAAAGAAGTCATAGATCTAAGTGAATGATCCAACTGAAGAGTGACATAAAAAGAAATCACAAGGTGATTTCAACAGGAAGTGAACAGGCATGAAAGTTTCTGGAAGAAAATGAGCCCCATTACCGAAAAATGTATGACTGAGTGGCCTGTTAGTTTTAATAAGTTAATGATACAACTCTTCATTTAATAACAAAGTCAAATAAAATGTCCAGGAAAACATAAGTTGTGCTAGTGTGGTCTAAATATAAGGAAACTTTGTTTTGGGTAACTTGTTGAGTGGAATAAAAGATCATTTACTATTGAACTAGAATACCGTGAGCAGAAATTAAATCTAGAACTATACTTGACTGTTTTCTATATGTTAAAAAATATGTATATTTCCTAAGTCTTGAAGTATTATGATTGTCTGGAAATAAAAATACAGATGATAAGCCTGGTATTTTAAGATTTGTAACTCTTTTAAAGTCCTTACCCATTGCTTTCAGATTATAGTATAGGAAATAGGACCTGTTGCTCCAAGGCAGAATACAAAAATTTTGTCTTGTTGAAATACCTGACACTAAATTTAAATATAATTTAAATGTCCATTTTGACTGTAAGGGAAAGATTTATTTTATGGGAAATTTGGATTAGAAATTAACTTACTTATTTAACCAACATTTATTATTATACTATTATGGGCCAGAAATTATATCAAGAATGCAAAGAATAATAACATTTTTCAACCACCAAGAAACATACAATTTAGATTATTAATCTACCAGAGGCATGCTGGGAATCAACTTTCTTAGTACTGAAATCCTTTCTTTGCCTACTACTGCCTCAGAGATTTTTGATCTTTCAATTATGGTATTCTCACATTAGCCTTATAGATATTTCCATGGGGACACTAACTACCTAAAAAAATTTAAATGAGAATATCAGTTGTTTAAGCCTTGAACACTAACCAACAGAGTTGAGTTTATTCAAGTTTTCCATGCTTTATGATAGTGTTTCTAAATCTTTTTTATGAACTCACAAGACTGCAGAACTTCAGGTGAATGTGGAGGTGAATTGAGCAAACTGAATGCTCAACTAAGAATTTATAGAGAAGGCAGACACTGAATATCATCCTTTCTCTGATAACTGCAAACTCAACATGGGAATTTCTCCATGTGACCTTTGAGAAGACTTAAAGTTCCTACTTTCATAGTACTTTAAATTGTTGAGATCCTTAAAAATTAACTAAACTGTACTTTTCAACTTTGCACAGCAATATTAGTAATGTTCTAACAAATTACATAGTTTTACATAACAAGTGGCATAGATTTTATTTTAGACACATTAATTCCCAGAAGTGACATGCATGCAAATAGTAACTCGGTTAATTAATTTCTCTGAATCATGAGATTTAGGAAATTCCATAAGCATGGACAGGAAAACATGTAAGCCAGTAAAATATTAACCTCTGTGTTAGACTAGCAAGACAACTTTAAACAATGTTTTACACTCCATTAATCTGTTAAATTTTTTATCAACACAAGTTTGGTAACCAACTGAAAATCTTGAACTTACACTGTGAATTCAGATTAAAAATACAGTACTAAAGAGACAATCACTTGTTGTAATATGCACTGTATATTTCCTTAAAAAATAGTAAATGGAATATTGAAGAAAGAAATTCCATTTAAGTGAAGATTCATAACATTTTATAAGTTATTTTCTTCTTTCAGTTGCTTACTGAATTTTAATGTGAAATTTTTCTTTTCTCCAACAGTGCAGGTCATTTGAGAGATGCAAATTAAAACAACACTGAGATTCCACCTCACCCCAGAAAGAATGGCTAGTATTAAGAAGTCAGCCAATAACAAGTGCTGGAGGGGGTGTGGGGAAAAGGAACCTTTCTCCACTGTTGGTAGGAATGCAGGCTGGTGCAACCACTGTGGAAATCAGCGTGAAGATTCCTCAAAAAGCTAGGCTTGGAGGTCCCATTTGACCCAGGTATTCCCCTTCTTGGTATCTATTCCCAAAAGAATTAAAAACATCCTACCACAGCAATATATGTCCACCTATGTTTATAGTAGTACAGTTCATAATAGCCAGATCTTGGAAACAACCTAAATGCCCATCGACCGAGGAATGGACAAAAAAAAAATTTGGTATTTTTATATAATGGTATAATACTCAGCTATTAAGAATGATAAACTGGACACTTCTATACTTAAATGGATACGCCTTGAGAATATACTTATTAGTGAAATAAATAAGTCACACGTGTAAGCATCTTATTGTTTCACTTGTGTGACAAACTGAAAGAAAAACTGTGTATGTTTATATATATGTGTAAAAAAAATAGTTAACGTAGTGTTAAAAAAAGCACAATGGCCTCTTTGTCATCCACATGGCATGTCCAGAAGTAAATTCAATGACTCCCTTCACTGAAAAAACAAAAAAGAAGAATTCTGCTGAGATTTTGATAGATAATTGAGGTGAATCTATAGATATGTTCAGGAAAAATAAATGTTTTGATATTTGTCCAGTTCACATACATAGTCTCTCTCCACTTATTTAGGTTGTATTTGAGTATTTTTGATCAGTTTTTATAGTTTTTATAATATAGATAATGAATATATTTTGGTAGATTTACACAGTGATGTTAGTTTAAGATTTTTCATGATGTTGTAACTTGTGCCTTAACAAGTTGACTTTTGAATTGTTCATAGCCTGTATATAGGCCAACACTAGATTTCTGCATATGGCTTTGTGACCTTGTTCCACAACCTTGCTAAACCTACTTGATTTTAATGTGGATTTTTTGTAAATAATCTATAATCTACATTTAAAAAATAAATTGAAATAGATTGAAAAAAAAACAAAGCAAAAAATAGATAAATAAATAAATAAATTTCTCTTTTCATACGTTAATTGCCATATATAAATGACTTGAAGAATCGTAGTCTTTTGAAAATTAGTGTATCAACATGTATATAGTCTTCTCTAACTTATAGAAAAATTTTCTGAGATTCAACAGAATATTTGTTCAAATACAGCCTGCAATACTGATGGTTCACAAACCAGCTATTAAAAATAAATAAATTTAATGTTTCCTGAACCAAACATTTCACATGGATCAAGTCATCTACAAGATAGATGTTATTATTCCCATGTCAGTAATCTGAGGTTTAGGAGGCTTTTAATTTGCCAAGAAGGCATAGCTACAAATGGAACTGGGACTTCATCCCAGGAAGGCAGAATAGAGAGGTTGAGGGCCGGGAGTTTGGCTCAGTGCCTTAAGCGCCTGCCCTGGCAGGGGCGAGGTTGTGAGTTCAATCCCCGGTGCCGCAAAAAAAAAAAAAAAGAATAGAGAGGTTGAGCTTTGAAACTCCATGAAATTCTGGTGTTTTCATACCATGCCCAACAGTCCATGGTGAAACAAAGCTGTCTACATAGGTTAATGTAGACAGCTTTTACCAAAATCTTTCACCATAAGAAAATTACACAGGCATACACAGAGACATATAGTCACAAAAAGGACAAGAGCAAAATTCAAATGTGATCTTTATTTATTTATTATGTTATTTAAGAGAAAAAAGACACAGAAAGGAAAAACAAAAAGCAAAAGAGACAAACAAACAATAACAAATCCAATAAAATAACAGTATAGGTTTACAAAACAAGATGATAGGAATTTGACAATGGTTGTAATACTACATATCGTTATCTTCAAAAGAAATGCTTAGATTGAGAGACATAGACATGTAAAATTGATCTAACCATATGAGTATTAACTGTTGCTTTCCAATAACTAATACATTTAGTAGTATAGTCACTTTAGCTATCATAAATAATATACAAATTTATGTCTTTTTCCTTTTCCCTTTCTTCTTTCCTCCCTTCCCCTATCCCAATTAGTTTTTCTTTTTGAGCAGTTTCTTACCCTTACACAGTATTTATTGTAGATTTTGGGTCATATATACTTTTTCAGTTTCTTACACCAGGGAGACAATATGGTATTTACACATGTGAGTTTGATTTATTTCACTTATGAATATGGTCTCAAGTCGTGTCCCCTTACTTGTAAAAGTCTCAATGCACTCTTTCTTTGCAGTTGAGTAGTACTCCATTATATAAAAATACCACATCTTTTTTATCTGTTTCTCGATTGATGGGCACTTGGGTTGTTTCTAAGATCTGGCTATTACAAATTGGGTTGCTATAAATATGGGTGCACATATATCACTGTGCTATGATGTTTTCAGTTCTTCTGGGAAAATGCCCAGAACAGGGATAGTTGGGTAGAATGGGATCTCTAATCCTAGCTTCTTAGGAACCTCCACACTGACTTCCACAGTGACTGCACCAATCTACACTCCCACCAACAGTGGAAAAGAGTTCCTTTTTCCCCACAGCCCCTCCAGCATTTGTTGTTGCTTGATTTTTTAATCTTGGCCATTCTTTCTGGAATGAGATGGAATCTCAGTGTTGATTTGCATTTCCCAAATAACCATTAATGTTGAACATTTTTTCATATATTTATTTGCCATTTGTATTTCTTTCTCTGGGAAATGTGTATTCATCTCAGATGCCCATTTTTGAGTTGGGTCTTTGAATTTCAGGGGCCTAATTTCTTTTAATTCTTTATATGTTTTAGATAGAAGTCCTTTGTCTGAGGGACAGTTGGCTAAGATACTTTCCCAATTCATGGGTTTTCTTTCCACTCTGTTGTAAATTTCCTTCAACAGGCAAAAACTTTTTAATAAGATGAGATCCCAGTTGTTGATTCTGGGGAGTATTTCCCATGCAGTTTGATTTTTGTTCGTGAATTTTCTGCCTACTCCTATGCCATCAAGATTTTTACCTACTTTGTCTTCCAGCAGATTTAATGTCTCTGTTTTAATATTTAGATCTTTGATCTACTTTGACTTTAGTTTAGTCATGGTGTTAGACATGGATCTAGTTTTAGATTTCAGCATATGGAAAGTCAGTTTTTCCAGCACCACTTATTAAAGAGGCTATCTTTCTTCCAGTGTTCATGTTTGGTCTGTTTGTCAAAGATGAGGTGGTTGAGTGTGTTTGTAGTTGTGGCTGTGTCTTCTAATCTATTCCATTGGTCTTCAGGTCTGTTTTTATTCCAGTACCATGCTGATTTTATCACAGTAACTTTGTAATATAATTTCAAGTTGGGGATTGTGATGCCTCCTGCCTTACCTTTGTTACCCAGAATTGCTTTAGCTATTCTATGTCTCTTCTGGTTCCAGAAGAACTGTAGAGTTGATTTCTCTAGCTCTGTGAGGTATACAAGTGGTATTTTGATTGGAATCACATTACAACTGAATAACAATTTGGGGAGAGTCGCCATTTTCACAATGTTTTTTCTTCCTATCCATGAACAGGGAATATATTTCCATTTTCTGAAATCTTGTTCGCTTTCCTTTTACAGAGTAATGTAATTTTCACTGTATAGATCTTTTACTTTCTTTGTTAGATTGATTCCTAAGTATTTCATTTTTGTTTGTTTGTTTTGGATAATACAGTGAGGGGTGGGAATTCCCTTATTTCTCTCTCAGTGAATTTCTTCATTGTGTACAAGAATGCTATTGATTTTTGAATGTTGACCTTGTATCCAGCTACATTACTGAATTTGGTAATTACATCTAGAAGCCTTTCAAAGGATTTTTGGGGGCCTTCTATGTAGAGTATAATATCATCTGCAAATAATGATAAGTTTACTTCTTCCTTTCCTATCCTTACTCCTTTTATATCTCTCTCTTGTGTAATAGTTCTCCATAATGTTTCCAGAACTACATCGAATAGGAGTGGTAATAATGGACATCCTTGTCTTGTTCCTGATTTTAGGTTGAAAGTTTTCAGTTTTTCTTCATTTAGTAAGATGTTGGCTATTAGTTTATGATATATGCCTTTTATCAGTTTGAGGTAGAGACCATCTATTCCAATTTTCTATAGGTTTTTTTATCATGAATGAGTGTTGAATTTTGTCAAAATCTTTTTCTGCATCTATTGAGATGATCCTGTGATTCTTGTCCTTGGCTCTGTTGATATGATGTATTATACTTATTGATTTGTGTATGTTGAACCTTTCCTGCATTCCTGGGATGAATCCCACTTGATTGTGGTTTATAATCTTCCTGATGACTTGCTCCATTCTATTTGACAGTATTTTATTGAGGATTTTTGCATCTATGTTCATGAGGGAGACTGGTCCATAATTTTCTTTTTTGGTTGAGTCTTTCTCTGGTTTTGGTATTAGGTTAATCCTTGCTTCCAAGGATGTTAGGGAGATTTGATTCCTTCTCAATTTCATTGAGAGTTTGAGGAGTATTGGCATTAAGTCTTCCCTAAGATTTTTTGTAGAATTCAGCAGTGAATCCACCAGGACCTGGGCTTTTCTTTGTTGGTAAGGTTCTAATTACATGTTTAATTTCATTAACTGAAATTGGGCTATTCACAGCTTTACATCTTCTTGATTCAGCTTTGGTAGTTCATAGGTTTCTAGGAATCTGTCCATTTCTTCTGTGTTATCAAACTTATGTGAGTAAAGTTTTTCAAAATAGGTATTGATGATCTGCATTTTCACAGGATCCGTAGTGATTTTACCCTTTTCATTTCTTATTGCATAAATTTGAGGGGTTTTTTCCTCTTTTTGACAAGGTTGACTAGGGGTTTATCAATTTTATTTATTCTTTCAAAGAACCAACTCTTCGATTCATTAATTCTTTGTATTGTTTTCTTTGTTTCAGTTGCATGGATTTCTGCTCTGATCTTTATAATATCCTCCCTTCTTTGGGCTTTGGACTTGACTTGCTCTTCTTTTCCTAGAATTTTGAGGTGTAGCATTAGGTTGTTTATATGTGCTCTTTCCATTTTTCTGATGTGGGAGTTTAGTGCTATAAATTTCCCTCTGAGGACGGCTTTCATTGTGTCCCACTGGTTCTAGTAATTTGTATTTGTATTTGTTAGATTGTAGATATTGTTCAATTTCTTCTTTAATTTATTCTGTGACCCACTGATTGTTTAGGAGCGTGTTATTTAATTTTCATGTGTTTATGGGGTTGTTGTAGGGTTCTCTTGTTAATTTCCAATTTTATTGCACTATGGTCAGATAATATGCATGGAATTATTTGAATTCCTTTGCATTTACTTAAGCATGTTCTGTGGGCTAGTATATGATCTATTTTAGAGAATGACCCATGTGCAGCTGAGAAGAATATATATCCTGATGTTGTTGGGTAGAATACACGGTACACATCTACTAGGTCCATTTGTTCACAAGTTTGATTGAGTTCTGTTATTTCTTTGCTGATTCTTTGTTTGGTTGATCTCTTTGTGATTATGGTGTGTTAAAGTCTCCTGTTATAACTGTATTATTGTTTATTTGTTTCATGTCTACTAAGATTTGTCTTACATAGTTGGGTGCTCCCATATTTGGTGCATATGTACATATGATCGTAATCTCTTCCTCTTCCAGTTTTTTCCTAACAAGTATGTAGTGACCTTCTTTATCTCTTTTAATCATTGTTGGTTTGAAGCTCACATTATCTGCAAACAAGATAGCTACCCCTGCTTTTTTCTGGGTTCCTGTTGCATGGACTGTTGTTTTTTATCCTTTGATTTTTAGTCTGTGAATTTCCTTTTGAGTTAAATGTGTTTATTGTACACAGCATATTGTTGGATTTTGTTCCTTAACCCATTCTGCCAGTCTGTTTCTTTTTATTGGTGAGTGGAGGCCATTTATATTGACTGATATAACTGGTATGTACTGACTTATCACTGTCTTGTTATTTTTCTGTTGTTGGTTTTCTACTTTTTCTGTTTAACTGTTTGCTCTGCTTAGTAGTTTCCTTTTGCTGTTGTTCTTGGGATTGTGGTTATCTTTGTCTCTTTCTAGAGTGTGTTTCAGTACTCTTGGTAGTGTTGGTTTGGTGGCTATGAATTTCTTCAGTTGTGCTTTGCCATCAAAGGATCTTTCTTTTCTATCAATTTTTAAAGATAATTTTGCAGGATACATCAATCTATGTTGAAAGTTGTTTTCTTTCAGGATTTGAAATACTTTACTCCAAGCTCTTCTTGACTTGAAGGTTTGTGTTGAGAAGTCTTCCTTGATTCTGATAGGCTTTCCTTTGTAGGTAATCTGTTTCTTTTCTCTGACAGCTTTTAGCATTCTGTTCTTGTGCTGAATTTCTGATATCCTAATTATATGTCTGATTTAAGGTTTATTTTGGTTATGGTTAATTGGGGATCTGTATGCCTCACTTATCTGAATATCAGATTCTCTTCCCATGTTTGGAAAATTTTCTGCTATTATCTCTGCAAATACTCTTCACAAGTCATTCTGGTTGACCCCTATTTTTTCCTTGATACCTATCAATCTTATATTGTTTATCTTTGCATCGTTTTGCAGCTGTTGAATTGTTTCCTGGTTCCTTGCTATTTTTAAGAGATCTTTTCTTTCATGATCATAAGCTTCCATGCTGTCTTCAAGGTCTGAGAGTCTATCTTCAGCTTCATTCAACCTGTTTTGCCAACTTTCAATGGAATTTTTAATTGTCAGAATATTCCTTTGAATCTGTTTCATGCCATCTAATCCTGTTTTATATCGTTCATTCAGAGTTTCCATCATTTTCTTATGTTCCTCTATTTTTTATCTAGGTCTTCTTTAGATGCACACAGCATTTCTTTTATGTTTGTCATTTCATTTTTTAGCTGAGGGATTATTTCTGATCTGATTTCCTCTATGGATTCATGGAGTTGTTTCTTTTCTTCAGTTGCTATCATTTCAGGAAGTTCAGTTGTGCAATTTCCAGAGTCTTCCATTTCAGTGTCTCTTGGTTTGTCCTTGGTGGGCTGGAGAACTGAAACTGTATCTTGCTCTTTCATTTTGTCATTTTCCTCTGGAACTTGTGTGGCTGGCCAGGCAGCTTCCTAATGGATTGCACTGGAATGTTGTGCTGGGTCCAGCTTCAACCCTCTAATATCCCCATGTCTAGCCATGGCACACCCTCCAACTATGGCACTGAAACCTTGTGCTCTGTGGCTTGTGAGGCTGGCCATGTGTTCCCCTGATGTACTGTGTTGGGTTGCTCTGGGACACTGGGCTGGGTGGAGCTTGTATCCTCCCTGCAGCTAGCAGGGGCACATACTTAGAGTGTGTCCCTAGGGCCTAGAACCTAAATGAGTAGAGTTCAGAACCTCTGCAACCAAGATGGCTAGCAGAGATGCACCACCAGGGTATGGCGCTGGGGACTTGCACCTGGCTGAGTGGAATTCAGAACCTCCAGGACCCAGGTGGCTAGGTGGAACCCACCCCCAGAGTGTGGCACCACTAGGACCTTGTGTCTGGCTGTGAGGAGTTCAGAACCTCTGGAGTGCATGGCTAGCCAGAGCACATTCCCAGCATATGATGCTGAGGCCTTGCTCTTGGCTGGGTGGAGTTCAGATCCTCCAGGACCTGCCACATTGCTAGCTGGGCCACACCCCTGAACTCTGAAACTGGGGCCTTGTGCTCTGATGGGAGGAGCTCAAATTCTCCGAGCCCTGTTGGCTATGCTGGTCACTCCCTGATGAGCAGCTCTGGGGCTCTGGGCTGGGCTGGGCTGGGATCTGGGACACTGGGTTTGGCAGAGCTCTGATCCTCTGTGCAGCTAGTGAGGATGCACTCCTGGAGTGTGGCACCAGGGCCTTACACCTGGCTGGGTGGAGTTCAGAACCTCCAAACGCAGAGGGCTAGGCAGAGCATGCCCCGGACCTCGCATCTGCAAGGAGTTAAACACCTCAAGTGTGGGGCTAGCCAGAGTGCACCCCTGGCATATGGTGCTGGGGTCCTGCTCCTCACTGGGTGGAGTCAAATGTGATCTTTATTGAAACAAACGGTAGATTTATAAATAATCATTTGTACATTGTTCTTTATGTTTTTCTCTGCATTTCCAACTTCCTAGAGGAAATATTTACAGTTTAGTAAACAAGTTTAGGTGGATCATTATCAATGTCTCCTAATAACATATCAATAGTAGCAATCATTGAATACATACTCATAAGGCTATTCATATTTGTTTATAATAATAAACATTTTAATTTTTTTCAGCAAGTGTAATCTTTTGGAAATATTAAGGTTATTGAAAAATATTCTCTTCAGGAAACATTTCCCTTAGCTTGATTGTGTATTCCCAAGTTAGTTGCTCACTCTAGGGAATAAATATTATCACTACTTTGACTAGCATTTGATTAGACTTGATGAAGGCACTACTGAACAGTATCCAGTTGTCTTCAGATTTCAGCAAGATGACATATTTAACCCACTGTCTCACAGAACGAACACAATAAATATTAGCCACATATACCTGTGTAAATGCATATGTATAAAATATATGGATATATATGGAGATATATATAGATAAAGAGGGAGAGAAAGAGAAAGAAACAGAGAGAGAAAAATGGGAATAAATATTTAGAATACCAAATATTTATTCTTAGAAGATGACATTTACATTTTCTCCATTATAATTTTTCAATTCAATAGCAGATCTCCAACGGAATTCTGTTTAACCAATCAGTGTCCCTCTCTTAGATCCCCCTTTAAAGCTTCCTATGATATTTTTCATGCATTTAGATACTCTTTTCCCTGGAGATGTAGCTCCCAAGACAATTATATTTTCCTGAAATTTCTTTTTCGATTCATACCTGTTACTATGATCATAAACAATTACAAGTGAATAAAGTAAATATAATTGCAAAAAGTTATCATTTCAATGAAAAATTTGAATAATTTAAGAGCATTTAAAAAATGAATTTATAAACAGTTGCTGTCCCTTTTAAATGTGAGCAAGATAACTGTAAAAGTTGGAGAAAAATTTAAACTGGAGGATTGTGTACTTCAACTGCTGTGCGTAATTCCTAAATTCATATTCTGTATTTAAAAAGTCAATGCCTCCTACCAACATGGGTATCTAATAATGGAGACAACATATTTCAATATATAATTGTAACCTAAAATAATTAGTGTTATGTTGAATTACTGTACTCTACATTTCATCTTTGAATATTTCACAATGTATGTATAATCATTGCATAAACCTTTCTTTAAGCTTATTTTTGTAAGCAGAATATGCATTATAAAGCATAACTAAGTTATATCACAAAAATGTCTATTAGCATCATGTAACATGTTAATAAATTACAATGAGAATTGATACAAAAATGTTATTAGGTGATGAAATATAAAGGACAGAAACCACAAAATTTAGAATTAGCAAGGTATAAGATGACATACTAACTGTATGACATACTAACTGTATCTCCTTCATAATCTAAATTCATATTTTTCTTACTTCCAAAAATGTTACAAGGTTTACAATTTAATAAATACTGAAAAATAGCTTTGTGAAGTAGCAATATCATAGCCAATGAGGTTTATCCAAGGTGCAACTATTGCTAGTTAAATACTGAAAATAAATTTCAATGCTATTATCAGTATAAATTTCACTTTGATAAATGTTAAAGTAGCATGTATGAAGTCTTTGTAAATTTGTATATCATAGAACTTTTCTAACCAACATGATCTCATGTTCATTTTAAATGAACTCTCAACACCTGGCTTTAAAGGAGCTACTTAATCCATATAAGTTCAATATATTAGGGATACTTTTAAGGAAAATTAACCTGAAATCAATATGAGTTTAATTATTTGAAATACAGTTAAACATTAAAAAGTATTTAGACACATGCATCTTCAAAATAATTAATGTCTCTTATTAATGTTATTTTTAACATCTAAAATATTCGGTAGAGGTTGGCAAACACTATGATTAACTGCTAATGAAATTTTAAGCAGATAAAACTCAGAAGCAATTCTTGAGTCTTATCAATTACTGGTTTTGAATGTCTTTCAACCCAAAAAGTAATATCTTTGTGATTTTCAAGAATCATTAACTATATATGATTCAATTTTTATTGTTCTTTAGGCAGCATTTTGCTAAGTGAAAATGATTTTACAGTGAATGTTATCCAAACCCATATTACAAAAACAATTAAGATATTTGCTTTCCCCCCATTTCTGACCCACTCTTTCTGAAAATAAGCTTAAGAGTACTCAATATATTATGCTATGTGGGAAAATAAATATATGAGTTGGTTTCAGAAAAGAACAGGAGGTCAAATAGGTGTAAATGCCTTTTTTTGTTCTATTTCAATTAGATACGGAAAAATTTGAATTAGAAGAAAATAGATGAAAGATTTTTAGGGGGAAAAAACGTAGTCTGCAAATAGTCAAGAAAGGAATGATCAAAACAAAGAAGCAAATCTGTCCAGATGCTGAAAGAAAGTGCTAAATAGGAAAGAGCTGTGGCCCATATGGTAGGCTGCGTTCACACCATAAATCTGAGTCCCCTGTATAGGGTATGTGTGCTCTGAGATGCCAAAGAGTGCATTAAGATATCTTGGCTCTAATTGGGATCTCTGTAAATGTCAGCACATTTATCATGTTGTTTAGGCGCCACTACTTAAAACCACAGCAAAGGATTTATCTCTTTGCTTTGTGTTTGGGTCAAAAGCTTCTCCAAAAAATGTTTCCCCACGTTTTAAGTTACTCTATTTTGCTTAGTCTTCATCAACATATGGGAGTCTTCAGTCCATCAGAAAGAAAGATTTAAATTGACTTAATTAAAGATTTATGTTGTCATTTTGTTTATTGATGATTCTATTATTAAAGACTGATTTGAGTAAAAGGAAAATGTATAGAATAAAATCTGACTTTGAGAAAGCATAAAAATGAGCTATCTTTCAAAAACATTAGAAACACTTCAAAATAAACAATTTAACATGTGGTGATAATGGCTAGATGAATTAAAATTCATATACACTGCCAATTTTATAGAAATATCACTGATACATGTTATGAACGTTTTACATTACTCACCTAATACAGTATATTCATTGCTGTAGTTGTTATATAGTTATTCACATTATTAAAATAAAAGTTTTTATTGGCTACTTGAGTTATTGTTAAGGTCACTGAAATTAAAACCAACATTATATTTAAAGAAGGCAAAATGATCTTTTTGATATTAAAAACAAAAAAAGAATAAAAACGATGATACAAAACTTCAAAACAAAATAATAGGAGTTTAACACTAGTTAATATATTGCATATTTTTATCTTCAAAGTAGTTGTTCAGATTACAAAATACAGCATGAAAAAATGATCAAATGACTGAACAATGAAATCACAAACTATTCTTTTTGATGAACTGAGATTAGTAGTATAGTTATCTACTTTGTATATATGTGTATCTATCTTATATATATATATTTTATATATATATACATATATATATATATGTATGTATGTATAATCTTTTCTCTTCTTTCTGTTTTCCTTTTCCCTATCCCAATCGTTCTTTCTTTACTTCCCAGGCTCCAGTTTAGCCATAAGGTGAAATACAGGTTATATGCATGATTCCATCTAACTTCAAAAAGTAAAGGTGATATAAATGAGAAAAAAATCTCCATTGATGATCATGACTTTTTTTCTCCTTCTAGGAATAAAATAATGTGGACATTAATGGACTTGTCAATTAACGTTACCTTGGAAATTTCTTACTAAAGTTTTAAGCAAATTAAAATCTTTTTCCATCTTAATCATAATTTAGTAAATCAGATTCCACAGCTTATTTTGTAAAAGAGCAAAACACAAAAGTTGGAATTTATCTATGAGCCAAGCCTATACATGTGCAAAAATCAGACCTAAATCGTCTAAGACAAGTAATAATGTGATATGGTCCCAAAAGCTCTAGACAGTCAGAGGTAAAAAAGAAAAAAAAAACTATGTTAGGTTAGAGAAGCATTGTCGCATCATCCATTTTTATGCAGATGGAAAGTTAAATTATACAGTGATTCACATGAAGCAAAATCAGTAATGAATAAAGATGCAAGAAGGTAACGTGTTTATTTATTACCAGATACGTGTGAACACCAGCATGTATGCATTTCAAGCCTAAATTTATTTTTTCTTTGTTGAATGAGAAAAACCACAGCTATTTACAGTGCTTGGTAAAGGGTAGTGACTAAATAAATGTTGTTGAATGAAATGAATTTTTATCAGCAGACAGTGAACATGCCATGAACACGCTGCATGTAGAATTTCACTTTAGAAAGCTGCAGATACTAAACTAAGATTCTCCTTGGAAATCTTAGCTTTTTCTCAATCTATCTATCCCAGTCCTGGGCTAACTCAATGCTCCTGTAAATGGTATTTTCTTCTTAGAGAAAGATAATTTTATCATTATTTTTCAGAACAGCTTCTTTCACTAGGGAACCTTGTAAAATTTACATATCAGGACACTATGAAATACTTGGGATCAGTTTTACTAAAAGAAATTTATTAGCTGTTAATTTGAAATAAAAATTGAGCTGGGCATCCTTTGTGTTAGGATTACCTGGTAACACTATTTAGGTTGGTGTTCAAACCATACTCATAAACATCACTGAGCTCACAGAACCATAAAAGCTTTACAGGCTTTTGTGTTCCAAGGAAGCTGTATAGTAGGTGGGGTGCTAGGACAGGATCCACTCTTCTCACTCACTATAAAGATGTTTCAAAGTCTTCATTTTCTAAACCATATTGATGTAAAATGTTTTCACATTTTAAAAAAACACATAGGATTTTATAGTATTGTTTGGCTGTTAAATCATCCTAATGCGTATTAGAACTGGCAAATAGGTGACAAACCTTTTAGGGAGATGTAAATCATATTTTGTGATCTTAATATGAAACTGAGAAAAAAAGGAGAAAATATGTGTATACTCCCTGTGTAAGAAAAAAGAGAGATGGGGTGGAGCTTAATTAAATATACTGATCATAAGATTAATCCCATATTCTTATTATGTAATATTTTTCAACACTTGAGAAGCTTCTTTTTTATTAGTAAGTGTGCTCAGTACCTAATGATTACAGTCATTGTGGGAAGTTAGTACAAGTATATAACGCATCTTAATTCTATTTTCATCCCCTTTCCATCCTTTCCTTTCTCCCCTCATTCCATCTCCTGGTCCCCTTCCATTTTGAAAACTTCAGAAGTTGCTTGTAAGTAGCTAACTGAAACTACTTGATATTCAGTCTCCTTTCTGGCCAGAAAGTTATTCACATGTGAGCAGCAGAATTTTATCTCAATTAACAGTGGGCAACAGATTCATTTTACCTCCCAATCTGCAAGGATTTCCAATACATCTATGAAACTGCGGTGTAACCCTTGACTGACATAGAAATATGGAGGAAATTTTTTTCAATTTTTAATTTTATTTTTGAACTTTGCTAGCATGTACTGTTTCAAATCCATTGCTCCCACTTCTTAAAAATGATAAAAATGTTGGAAATAATACTGTGCACTCATTAGGCACACTTTTAACTATGTATATGATAATTCATTTTTATGAATTCTTATCACTTTTCTACAATGTGATGGCCTTCCATTTTTCTAGAGGATAACAGGGAAAAGAAAAGGAGAGAAAAAAAAGCGTTAAAGCATTCCCTTTCCTGCCATATTTGTTCCTTCCTCATTATAGACATGGCACAGAATAATTGCTTTATGGAATGTTTTCATTTAGCACAACATTGTGCTGTAGACACCCTAAGGTATTCCAGTGCATATTCTGAGTCTCTGTTGCCTCCTCCCTTTAGCACGCAATGCAGATGTGCCACTGGTGGTACTGCATGACTAATTTGCAAGTCTGCATTTGGTTCTGAACTGTGAAAGGGGTGTAGTTTTACTGGCTTGGATTTTAAATAACAATAGCATTAACATTTCCTCTAAGTGTATAGGTATATTACACCCACAGCATGGAATCACTTAACATGTTATCAAAAATGCCACGTTAAAGTGTTTTAAATGTCCAGGAAAATCAAATAAAGTCCAGATCTTACCTCAATCTTACCTTCACTGAGACACAATTCCTGAATGGATACCATCCTCATTTCTCCTAGTAATAAACTCAATATGTACAATACAAGAGTCTTAAGATATATAATATTAACTTAGAGCAATTATGTAAATGTTCTAATACTGAACAAATATTTACTAAATGCATAATATGTTCCTGGCTCAACTGTAGATGCTCAAATTCATCCATGAACAGTAAGAGAGGAATTCCTGTTTTCATCAAGCTGAACTTCCAGTCACCATGTATATGTGAGCAGCCCAAAGGAGCAGAACAGATTTCTCACAAAACCATCGGTCCTGGAAGCTGATTCTTTTCATATCCATCACCAAAATAAAGCCTATAGGAAAAGAAAGGCTTTATGCACATCTTTTTAAAAATTAGTTTGAATATCAAGAAAAAAATATCATCATGGAAATAGAAATCTCTACTTATTTTTATCCTTTTTGTGTTTTATCTTCTTATTTAGTTATTTAAATAGAGGAATTTAAGATACTAGCAAGTGACTTATTCCAAGTCTCACATGTCTTCACTATTTTAAAAAAGTCATGAAAATACTTCCTACCAAATATTTTGAAATATCCATTGTCATATCAGTGATAACCTACTTAATCTTGAATTTATATCTTCATAAGTATTACATTTATTCTGTGAGAATATTAGACAACGAACTACACGTGCAAGGACAAGACAGATAGAAGAAAGATATCAAAGTGAAGAAAGATATCAAAGGCACTCTTTACATTTAACGGGTGTGCATGTGTGTGTATGTGCATGTGTGTGTGTTGGGGATTGAGTCGACTGCCTTGTACATACTAGGCAAGTACTCTAGCACTGAGCTGCATCCCCAGCTCCAATCCTCTCACCTCTTAAAATGCTTCTTTAATATAAGACATAAGCTTGCCTTTCATATAATGTGGTAATGGCAGGATTATCTCAGTAGTAATCATTCTTTTTTGAAACACAACCCAGAAAAATAAGTAAAATATTTATCATCCTTTATGACAGAGGAAAATACATTGTTAGACCTAGGCTAAATATGGGAAATGATGACAAAATGATAAAATGAGAACCTATTCATACTGAAAAGAGAATGAATATTTTCTGAGACAAAATATGTTTTTGGGTCGAAAAGAAGAATTCATCTAAATGAAAACCATTGTAATGGCTGGTTCCATATAACAAGTGTAATATGTCCTGGCCAGTGGCCTACAGTAACAGTGGTTGTCTGATCCTTGATTAAATGAAAAATTCTGTCTAGCAAATACTTTATTCAGTCCTGTTATGGAGGAAAAAAAGACAAAGACACTTTTGTTTTACTATCATCATTTATGAATTACTGCATTTGAATATGATATAAGTTACTCTTAAAATATAGTGAATTCAGATTCAAAGACAATAAAGTTTCCAGGAGCTCATAACAGTAGCAACAGCTTTCTTCAGAGACTAAAGGACCAACATTTGCAGGCATATGCCAATCAAACTAGATTAGTGAAAATAGAATACAGAACTGAAATAGCACATTTTAATAAACCTAATTTTATAAATAATGTGAGTCTATACAAAATGGTAAAAATTGATCTTCATTAAATATGTGGGGAATTCATTACAATACATTCATTATATTACGATGTTACTCCCATGTACGGGTATTTTAGTAACAGTGTGGTAATATGATGTTATAAAAGCAAACATGCATTTTCAATAATACAGGATAAGGGCCAATAAACTCCATTGATAATTAGTATGAGAAAGGAAACTGATCAAAACTTCAGAGGTTTTGGATCTGTGCAGGAATGAGATTTTCAGGTTAGTAATTTCATTGTTCACTTACTAGACAGACTTGAGAGCTTAATAATCAACATCAGTCTATTTATAGAATTTTAAAAACATGGTCATTCCTGAGAGCTCTGGGTTGCTTATCATCCTGCTCTTGCAGCTGACAAGGTCACACAGAATTCCCACATGAAGACAGAACCTAACCTCAAGGTCCACATTCCTGAGGCTGCCGTGAAGGTACACTGGCATGAGAACGTGATAAAAGAGCAGCCTAGGCATTTTATCTTCTCCCAGATCCTCCAAAGCAGTCTTTGAAGGTGTCTTTTAACCTATGTGCAATTCCATTAAAGATTGCTCAATTATTTCAACAGCTTCTCTCAAGGTTAAGTGAATTTACCTTGGTGTTCTAAAAGGAAACCAGACTCTGAGGACTTGCAAATGCGCACTTACTAACCTATGACCAGGTCACATTTATACTTGCTTGTAAAATTTACTGGGATTCTTTGCTCTGTGCGTTGTTCTTCCACTCCACTTTGAGTCATCTACTGTGCCACTCACGTGGTCTCATTCTGTAATAATCAACATCTGTGACAGCGTCTTGGCCAAAATAAATAAAATTAAGCAGATGATTCTGTGGCTTATGCTAAACAATTTTTTAAACAGGTTCAGATTTCTGTCTAAGGGAGTACAAAATACCTCCATATGCCGGTTCTTGTTTGTTTCTGTGTATATGAGAGAGAGAGAGAAAGAGGAATACAGAGCTAAGACAGAGAGACAGAAAGATCACAATTATAGAATTACCAAAAGTTACTCAACACAGTTTTACAAATTCTTTTTTAATTAAGCAATGTTTTCAGTACAAATCACCATGGGGCCTGCTTTCTCACAAACGAGTTTCAATCTATTGCCTCCAGTGTTTTTCTTCCTATCAGTAAGATGAAAGCCAGCCCTATTAATTCATGCAGAACCTACTGGAAGGGTTTTGGTCCTTACTGTTATCAGTTTTGTCCCTGGCCATCATTAAACCCTATTATTCCCTCTGCTGTCTCGGTTTGTAGGCATGAAACAGAATGTACAAACGCTGGGAAATAGCAACAAAGGACTGACTCCTTTCCACTGCATCACAGATTTGAAACAATCAGGACACCCATGTTGACTAAACTAGGACACTTAAAAGGTATTTTGTCTGATGGTAGCAATTACACCGGTTTCCTGCAAGATCTTATCTTCTGTCTTTTCATTTTCACATTGTCATTTCCTTTGCATTTAGATGTGTTTGTCATTGGCAGCGTGTACTTAGAATTTTCTTCTATTATCTACTCTGCAAATCTTTGCCCTTAACGGGATCATTTATCCCATTTATCTGTAATATAATTGCTGACTGAATTTTTAAACTTGAGTCTCTAATCCTAGTGTTCCCTCTGTCTCCTGTGTTTCTTTCTTGCCACTGTTTTTATTATTATTATTATTTATTATTTCTCTCTTACAGTCATTTCCTTCTCATTATTTTGTGCATTTTAATTCAATGTGTTCTAGCCATAGGACATTATTTACTACTGTTTTATGAGTGAGTATTCATTAATATTAGTAGTTGTCCAATATAGATCAAAAATGGTTCTCAATATTGCACCCTGGGGAACAACTGGCAACATTGAGTGACGTTGTTGACTGTCAAAGCTGTGGCCTGGGTGTTGAGAGGTGATGCCCCTAGGGGGCCAAAGCCACAGATACTGCTAAGTCTAACAATAAACAAAACAAGGCTCCACTATAAAGAATGCCTAGGTTGAACTGTCAATAACACTGATAAACCCCGATTTATTTGCCAATTGTAATGTTTTCACTTTGTTGGTTTTTCTACTTTTCCTCTTACCTTCCACTGAAACCAGCTATCCTTCCACTGCCAGTGAAGGTCTCTTCCTTAACAAATGATTCCCTCCCCTCGTCTCTCTTTTCTCTCACCTTACTTTGATTTTGTCCTTATTCTTGACATTTATTGTGAAAGTAGTGACTTTAAGAAGCTCTCTGTGGGCTACTCTATGGCTGCTAACAAACAAGCTAGTACTCTATTCATCACTCATTTGAAAGAAGGATACTTTTTACCTCTGCCTCTTCCCTAGTGTCCTGCTATGCGTTATGATATATCTCATCATGGATGTTCTTATTGTTTATTGCACTTGGAATTCATTAGGACTTTCAATATATGAAACAGCATATTTCATAATTTCTGGAAAATCTGCAACTATTATATCTTCAAATTTTGTCCCTGTTCCATTCTCTCCCAACTGCTTATATTCCAATTAAACATATGTTGAAAATTATTAGCTATCTCCTCCTTATCTCTTAACTGAGTCATTCATATTTTTCAGGTTTGGACTCTACATGTACCATTTCTGAGTAATTTCTTCTTAATTAAATACTAGATTACAAGTTTTCTTTTTAATCACACTATTCTGATATTTAATTCAACCAATGAAATTTTATCATTTGCTATTTGTATATTAATTTTCAGAAATTAGATTTTTTTCTTTGTCTGCTATGCTGCACATTACACTTTTAAATTTTAAAGGTATCATTTTACTTATTTAAGAGAATAAGCACAGCTACTTTTATTATCTGTAATCACTAAGCTGAGACCTGTATGAATCTATTTCTTTGCTTCCTTTTTTAACTCATGATAGCTTTTTTAACTGTATATTCAGTTATTTTAGAAGAACACTGTCATAGTTACTTTTCTCTCATTGCTGAGGCAAAATGCCTGACACCCAAAATCAAGGAAGGAAAGATTTATTTAGCTCATAGTTTGTGGAGGTTTCAGTCTGTAATAGCTGGCCCCAAAGCAAAGTGGCATGGCAGAGAAAAAACAGTTCAGGGTGGAAGAAGACAGCAAAAGTCCCAAGAACAAAAGTGGGGAGCAAGCCTCTTCTCCTTTATATTGTGAACTGACTGTCCACTCACACCATCTTCCTTAGCTCCTCTAGCAAAGGATGAGGATGTTTACAAAGTAATGATCCTGGCTCCCTGCTGAGTGGCTCAGTTAAACTCCTAAACTTCACAAGTTGACACAACCTATCAACCATTGCAGATACACTCCCAGGTAACAGGACACTGGTGAGACTTTTTAGAGTCAGGTGAAGTTGCCTTCAAGAGGACTTGGCTTTGCATCTGGGAATACTACCAATCTGAGAATTCTTCAATTAAAATTCATAATTTAAGTACATTGGAAACACTTATCTCAATCTGGTATGCAAATGCTTAGGGACTATTTATTGCTTTTCATTATCTCATATACTCATATATCCCCTATGTATGTGCTACGCTTTGAAAATGGTTCATCATAGGACCTTTACGTGATATTTGAACTATGAGGGATGCACCCTTATAAAGGGATTGATGCATAGTGTGGGAACTGGATTAGATGCCCACAAAAATAGGTAAAGGAAGCCTCCCCTTCTGTTACACCCCTTCCACAAAGCCCTAGCCAGAAGCCAACAAGACGCCAGGGCTGTTTTCTTGGAGTTCCCAGCCTCCAAAACTGTGAGCTGAAATTCACTCCTATTCTTTATAAATTATGGAATCTCAAGAAATAGAGTAGCTGAAAATGGGATAAAATAGTTTGCAACACTCGACCAACCTTAATGATCAGAGGAACTTTATTGTATTTGTTACCCTTGTAAACCCAGAACCTTGACCGTGTCCCCATTTTTTTTTTAAGGGCACTAAATGCGAAACACAAATCTGCTTAATTGACAAATTTCCTTAGAGAAAAGTGGATTTCTTCCTGGTACCTGCTTATGTATCTGGATTTCTGCTTTTTTAAAATTTGATTGAGGAGTTCCTCATTGGTTCATCTATTCTCCAGTATTATATAAATGTATTTTAAAAGTATGCTTGCTCTACATTGTTTATGGCTTTTGCAATGGACAGGTAGAAACATTTACTCAATAATAAGGTAATATTTTAAAAATTATAACATGTCTACTACTTAGTGAATAGATTTAGCTTATCTGTGAGCATAATTTCTAATATACTTGACATAAGTCATTGTTAGATGCATTAAAACGTTAGTAGTCTAATGAATTTGGAGTTAATGTGAGCATTAGAAGACAATTTAGAGCTGGGTGTGGTGGTGCACATCTATAATCCCAGCAGTTGGGAGGCTAAGGCAGGAGGATCATTGTAAATTCAAGGTCATTCTGGGTTACAAAGTGAGCTCAAGGCCAGCCTGAACTGCATAGTGAGATCTTGTCTCAAAAAGACAAAAAAAATTTTAATTTGATTTCACACACATTTATTAACATGTTGGCACAAGTAATAATTTATCTTCTAATGTTAGTGAGCTATTTGCTGTTCTTGCTTTGCTTTTGTTTTTGCTTTTCTGATGAGGCCTCAAACTCCTGAGTTCACGTGATTTTCATGCTCTGTTTACTGACTGTTAGACTACAGGTAAATATCATCGTGGCCAACTTTATTTAGTCTTTAATATCATAATAATACCTATCATAAAGTCCATGCTGGACGTATGCCAGTTATGTATCTTAGCTCACCTAATCATCAAACTGTAAGGCATGAATCATTATACAACAGAAAAACTGGAAGCACAGACAAATTGAATTGCCTAAAGTAATGTAGCCAATAAGTAAATAAGGGAGGATTTGCTCTCAAAATCATGACTCTTGTGCCCATGTCCTCAACTATATAAAATGATTTTGTTCACATCTAAAAAAGCAATCTTATTAATTCATAAGAGCCTGATAAACTATTGCTAATTGTAATTACTTTTGATATTCCTAAAAATTCCAAATAATATGTTTACATTTTCACCTTGTCTTGGAAAACTTTTTGGGAGAAAGAAATGAATTATCATATTTAAGAATTAACTTTAAGACTTCAGAGATTTTATTAACTTTATGTCTATAATCAGCAATATTTATGGTAAGGACACTTAATAAATATATAATTAAAGATTGTAAATTTTGTAATTTAAATTATTAAAAAATAGATTTGCATTTTATGATTTGATCAGCAGAGTTACATATATATGTGCTGTAATTTACATTAGAACTGTGAAGATCTCCAAGGAACCTTTTCAAAGCATCTCTATTCAAACAGAATTAAATCTCTCCACATAAAGACAGCTCCATATGAAAAATTTCTGAGTCATCAATGTAGTACAGGACAGCTGTGGACAGGAACCATGGATAAATTGTGATAAATTCTAGCCACTAAAAACAGTTACACATCACAAAAAAGTTAGTAGTAAACTACAATAATGGTGTCATTTTTTATTTATAAATATACCAATCCCCAGAGGGTTCAAATTGATTAAAATTCATGTACATATGTAATAAAAAGTGAATTTCTCCAGGAATTTGGCACCTACCAAAAAATTCAGTGTTTTAAAGGATATGAAAAAAGTAAAAGGAATAGAAAAATTCCATCAAATTTTCCAAATCCTCAAATACCAAGGATTTTGAATTAGTCCTTGCCATTTGGCTGGTAAATGAATTGGAATTATTTGGAAATCAGTTGTTGTCAACAGACTAAATTTCCCAAGAATTGGTCAATATTTTACTTTTATTTTTTGAAATATATTAATAAAACTGACTAAAGGAAGTTGAAATAGAAATGTGTTGATTGAAATAATTATGTTTTCCTTAAAATTTTATGGAAGTAAGTAACCCAGAAGAATGCCCTCAAATCATTCTTTGTTCCAGTGGAAATAATCCTAGGTTCAAAATATTATATAATACATTACTTTATTTTTAATTCTAGCGCAAGAAACCAGATTTATATGCATAGGAAACAGCCACTCTGCCCTCCGCCTCTAAAAATGAATTTTTAAATTTACATTGCATCAATAGCAAACACTCAAATTAATGTATTTGTTTTCCATTTGGTTGGTGAAGCTTCATTTTTGACTCCATCAACTTCTAACGTGTACATTTATTTTAAAATCAGAATAAATATTCATTTGTTGCTAGGAAAACAAAATTCATCTTTGTTAAAACCTCTGGCATAATTAGATTTTATTTCATGAAATTTAATGCTATTCCAATATTATTGTTATTTTTAAAGAAAATCTACAAAGCTGATGGAATTACCTTGAAACATCAACAAATCAAGTCAGTAGCTCAAATGATATCAAAAGATGATTTGATTGTGCCAACAGCTTTGAGAATATGAAAGACATTCTCATTTGTTGCTGCTGTCATAGTTTTAGTTTTATTCTTTGATTTATTTAAGTACAAAAGTTGCTGAAATGATAGGTAACATTGTAGGGGAGACTTCTTTTTTCCATGGCTGTCAATTAGAATGTGAATAACTAGTGAGTTCCCGCCAGAGCTTTCAGCATGTCATTGATGCTGTTTTGCAGAGCCAAAGAAATGGTCTGATATCTACGCTGATGGACTTGACATTAAGAGGAATAGTGTACAGTCTACTTTTTAAATATCTAATAAGTAATGAAAAATATACAATTTTTGGTTTCACTTAAATATTTTCTAGAAAGACATAATGGTATTGCCAAGAATCTTCAACTCACCATTTATCTTGATTGCAAGTTTCCATGGGAAATGTAGATAGATATTCAGGTGAATTCACATGGTTTGTACTGACCTAGTATAGTCTTGAAACTCACAGGACTAATAAACTGTTTTACACATACAAAGAGCCTTTGGAAATTTTTTCTCCTCTAGACTTGTAAACATCCTTAACTCTTTTCTCCTGTATTCACAAGCTTATGTTTGCCTACATATGCATAAATAACCTCCAAAATATAAATTCTCAGAAAGTCACTCATGGAAACACAGAAAATGATTTCACATCAGCCACAACAGTTATTCTAACCTATCCTTTAATAGCCTGTTGTAATTTGATCTAATTTTTCTTGCTAAGAATCATTTGAAATTTTGTTTAATCCTCACGCTTACCATAATCCACCACAACCTTTCTACTAATATTTGACTGTCTTTTCTCAAATTCAATCTCTGATTTCTCAAAACGATTACATATGTAACTGTCAAGCAAGCATATATGTACAACATTGTACAAGAAAACAATGAATGAGGATGAATAGTGACTGAAATATTAAAATTTCTGGCCCCCTAAAAAATGAACTCATCAAGAGGGACTGTTTTAGATAAGAAAAAGATACAGGTAAAAGTTATTTTTTTTACATTTTAGTATGAGAAGCAAAGAGGTAAAAAAGAATCCACTGGACGTTCAACATGTAATCCAAGAGAATTAGAAACACAAATTTTGGAATTTTGGAAAACACCAGAGCACACTCCATTTTCTTCTTTAAGAATTACAAAACACATGCCAGGTGTGGTGGCACACTCCTTTAATCCCAGCACTCGGAAGGCTGAGGTAGGAGGTTTGTTGCAAGTTTGAGGCCAGCTTGGAGCCCAAGGCCAGCCTGAACTGCATAATAAGACTGTGTTTCAAAAAGACAAAAAAAAAAAAAAAAAACATACAAAACACAGTAAACCTAGTAATTTCATAGGAGGCAATTTCAAAAGCTTGGTTGGGAGAGGTACTTTTTCAATGGTTACTGAAAATCATTTCTTTCATCCAGTTTCTACAGTATTCTGAGTTCTTACTTAAACTAAGGAAATACCTACACCTGTTTTTTTTTCATCTTCATGAAGACTTCAGAGGAAATTAGTCCTGCCATAAAGGAAAATGTAACCCCCAAGCCAACATAATTCAGTTTGTTTGTTGCCCAGGTAATGGTTCCTGATCCAGTTTGAGTTGCTTCTGTCTCTTAGAAACAGCTGGTCACTACGATGCACATTGTATAAACCAACCCAACTGACAAGTCATTCTTCTTCTGTGCTTCCTGCTTGCTTATCTCATTTAAACCCTAGACCAGCAGAGATCAGGGCCTGATATTCTGAGAATGATTCTGATCAGTGACTGTGAACATAAACAAATCTGCCTCCAAATCCTAGGTGTCATTTAGGTGTTTCTGCTTGCTGTTGCACATTTATTCAAGTGAAGATATGGCTCACTACATAATTAGGGCTATCTGTATAGAAACCCTGGTGATAGCAGTGCTCAATAGCATCTCATAATGTCTAGACACATTTATTTATTTTGACCAGCCACATTAAACCTGCTATTAACTAGGAAGATGGTGACTAGTAAAAGATACAGGGTTTGAGTAACTTTGAAGACCTCTCCAAAATAATTTCAGTGAAGTTAGAGGAGTTCAGGAGGGGAATTATGAAAAGATCAAATACAGACAACACTGGAAGATTTTATTCTGTATTGGTCAGTTTTCTATTGCTGTGACAAAACACCAAAGAAAGCAATTAACAGGAAGAAAGATTTCTATTGGTTCATGAATTTAAAGGTTTCCACCCATGGTTTAGTGGCATCATTGCTGTTAGTTTTGTCATTAGTATCATGGCAGAAGGGTGCGGCCCAGGAAGACTGCTCACCTCATGGCAGCTAGGAAGGAAGCTGAGAAAAGGGGAAAGAGTCAAAGAAGAGGCAGAAGGCAAAATCTACTCTTCAAAAGTATGTTCCCAGTCACCAACTTTCACCCAACAGCCCAACAGAGACCTGCCTTCTCAAAGTACATTAGACAAATGAACTCTTCAGTGGTCTAATCCAATTGCTGAAGTTATGGCCCTCAGAATCCAATCACCTTTTTAATTCCCAGATCAGACGAGTGTTGCATGGGCAATAAAGAATTCTATGGGGTCAGGGATTTAGCTCAATGGCATAAGCACCTGCCTGGCAGGCTCGAGGTTGTGAGTTCGATCCCCAGTGCAAAAAAAAAAAAAAAAAAAAGAATTCTATTAAATAGTGTTGAGGGGGACATTTCAGTTTTAAACTGTAATAGATGCCATTTTAAAAACCATGAAAAAAGATGGAAGGAAATAGAATTGGCATTAAGCTCTCTATCAGATGTATTCAAATTTGCAGAAGTCATGAAAGAACAGAGCAGTGCAAAGTTATGGATGAAATTATAAGTAAGAAACATCAGAATTTAGTGGGAAAATCAAACAAAATCTCTCCTGATGTATTTGGAATTAATTGTGTTGTCGATCTAAGCATTACAGTGATAAAGATCAGTATGCAGTGTTTTCTTTACTAACGTTAAGAGTTAGCAGAGATGTAGGTTCAGATCTGGAAGAGTAGAAGGGCTGACACAGCTACTCAATCACACATCCTGTCCTCTAAGACAAGCTGTATCTCACAGAGCAGAGCAGACGTGACATCTTGTGAACAGACTAGGATTCCAAAAGAAGAGGCTGAGTCAATTTTTCCAATTAACCAATTGAATATTTCATTCCCTTTTTTAGCAAATGAGGGAGCAACAGATGTGGAAAAGGGGCCACATGGAAACAGGAGGTATAAAAACTAAGTGAATCCATTGTCAAGAAACAGAGAAGAGAACAGAAATGAGATGAGGCAGGTGGACAGGCTAACTGATTTTGTGTATAATTCTAAATAAAAAGCTTCTCCTAGGAATGAAGTCATGACAGATTTTCTCTTATTTCTCAGAGAAAATTTCCACTTTTGTTCTGAACTTATCACTTACTTTGCATAATGACTGCTTCTATTTGTTAGATACTATTACCTGCAGACACAATGAGCAAAGGTGGTGAATGTATACCTTACCTAAATGGAAGAGACCTCACAGAAGGTTAATGTCAGCATACTTGAGTTTTATTAATTAGAGTTTGAAAAAGTCTTTGATAGAGGCAGTAGCTTGTCAATAGACTGTAGTGAAAATTTAGAAGCAAATGACTAGAAAGATGTCCAGAGGGACATAGAACATGCTTTAAAAATATGATTCTAAACAAACAAATTGCATATAATTTCTAATAAATTTGCAAATGCATAGTGATGACAGAAAGGCATTATCTGTTATGACATATCTAGATATCCCCCCAAAGTCTCACGTGCTCACAGCTGGGTCTTTTGGGTGTGATTGGATCTTGGATTTGTAACACTGGATTAGTCCACTGATAAGTTTAGTATAGTTCTGAATGTAGCTGATGGATTTACTCTAGAGGAAAGACACCAAGTAGCACCAACCAATAGGCTTGCCTCCTGAATGAAATAAAAGGGGAAGAAAGAAGAAAGTTGTATTTCCTCCTGCCTGCCACCCTGTGAATTGTTTCTCCTCTGCTATGTCCACCTGCCATGCTGCCCAGTCTTTGACCTGGCTGACTATGGAGTGAAGTCCCTACAAAACTGTGAGCTAAATTAAACATCTCCTCCTCTAAGTTGTGAGTGTCAGGTATTTTGCCCACCAACAAAAAAAAGTAACTAACACACTATCTCTAGTCAAGAGTAACAGAAACACCAAACTAGACAGTTGCATAATATAAAACATTCTGTATAACATAACACAACACAAGCTCTCAAGGCAAATTTTTTAAAAGATAACTACAGATGCAAGCCAGGAACTGGGACACACCTATAGTTTCGCACTCAGGAGGCCGAGGCAAGAGAATCATTTCAGCACAGAATTTTGAGACCAAACTGAACAACATAGTGAGACCATGTTTCAAGGAAAGAAAGAAAGAAAGAAAGAAAGAAAGAAAGAAAGAAAGAAAGAAAGAAAGAAAAGAAAGAAAAGAAAAGGAAAGGAAAGGAAAGGAAGGAAAGAAAAGAGAAAAGAAAAGAAAAGGAAAAGCAAGCAAGCAAGCTGGGGCACGGTGCCATAATCTCAGGACTTGAGAGGCTGAGGCAGGAAGATTACTGTGAGTTGGAGGCCAAGCTAAGTTATATAGTGAAACCCTGGCTCAAAAAAAAATTTACTTATGGAGTTTTAATCATACTCAGTGAATACTCTATTGCTTGTTATGAAATTCTGTACAGTGTATACTCATAAAGTTAGTAAAAACAAGACCTCCTAGAAATAGTCTTTGTGCATGACATGAAGATTATTCTTTCTGATATTTACAACTAATGAAATTTACATTGCCTAATGAATTAAAATTATGAAGCAGAAATTCTTCCAGTGATTTGAAAAACAGATTTTTGTCTTATTTTATCATTTTAATTTTGAATTTGGGTGTATCCTGAATGAGTGAAAAAATATTAGACTCTTGAAGAGAATTAGAGTTCCTACTTTCAGATCAGGAATGCAAGACAATTGCCTACTTTTGAAATTAGTGATTTCTCAAGTTGTTTTACACATACTATCCAGAACAGCCATGCATTCAAAAGGCCATATGCATTGCATACATAAAACAAAACAGATTTTCAAATTGAAAATATGGAATTTAAGTGTGATAGATACTGAACTACATAGTGCAATCCTGTCTCAAAAAACTAGGACCAGGAGTTCGGCTCAGCAGCTTGCATGCCTTCCTGACAGGCATGAGGTTGTGAGTTCAATCCTCGGTACCACACACACACAAAAGAAAAGTGTGATAGATGGACGATTTAAACATGCTGCAAATATAAATGGATAAAAAGAAGTGCCTTGATACAGTAATCAGTATAATCTCAGTATTTAAACTGCATTCAACTTATGTACATTGAGTAATCTTTCAAGAATTCAAAAAGGATGGGCTAGGTACCAAAGCTTTCACCAACTTTCTCAGATGCAATTGTCGTATCATTAGACTTATGCTATGATTTAGACCAAAAATGGCCCCCAAAATCTCAGCTCTTCAGAGGTGTGGCTTTTAGGAGGTGATTGGATAATAGGGCACCATACTCGTCAGTCGATTAATCCTTCGATAGTTTCATTGATGAATGTCCTATTAGAATGTTGGGCCTGACTGAAGATGGGTCACAAACCACATGTCCTAGGAGGGTGTATTTTTGGCCTCACTTCCTCCTTTCCCTCTCTGCTTTTCAACCACTGTGGGTTGATCCGCTCTCACCCACCATGCCCCTCCACCATGTTTTATCTGGCTTGAAACTAGTGGACCGAGCATGGACTGAGACCTCTGAAACTGTGAGCCAAAATAAACCTCTCTTCCTTTTAAATTTCAGGTATTGATGTGTGTCCTAGCAATAGAAAAGTGATAAATATAGCTTACAATAACAACTTTTAACTAGAACAGTTCTAGAAATAGTGCAGTAATAATAAAAAATTAAGAAATAAAAACACAGTGCATTTTTTTTTTTTTTTTTTGGTACTGGGGATCGAACTCACAGCCTCGTGCCTGCCAGGCAAGCACTTAAGCAATTAAGCTAAATTCCCAGCCCTATTTTTTGAGACAGGGTCTCACTAGGCAGTTCAGGCCAGCCTTGAATTCACTTTGTAGCCCAGGTTGGTCTCGAACTCAAAATGATCCTCCTGCCTCAGCCTCCCAAGTGCTGGGATTACAGTGCACACACAGCCTTATTTTCTTTTGGCGTACAATTTGCTTTTGGTTAGTCTCAATAGTTTAATGTCCATTGGAAGACTGGAGATTACATATTTCACACCAGAGATAAATAAAAGCTAAAATTTGTATTCTTATATTTAAGATTGATTATAAGACTTCACTATAGTTATATCATACTAATGTAACAGACTGTATCTTTTCAATTCTTTTTAAAATGTGCATTTTTGTAATTGTTGAGAGCATGGGTTCTTAGGGAAGATAAATCTATATACTCTCTACTGTATTCTACAACAACTTGACCTTTATCAAGAAGTACCTGTAAAATGGGGACACTCACACCTAAACACTGTTTTGGGGAAGAATAAAAGACACAGGTTTTCAAGTGACTAAGAAATTATTTGAAAAATTGATTAATGATTTAAGTGAAAGGATTTTTCCATCATCATAAAATTCTAAGAAAATTGGCTATTCTCTTAATGACACAAAACCCATTTCTAATCGTATCTTTCTCTGACTTTAGTTTGTGTTACACATCCTAAGTACCCTCAATGTAGTAACACAAGCCAGAAAGTTTGCATTCCAAAATTTTTTCTTAATATTTAGTGATATCACTAGACCTAGTCTGCTTTTTCATGACCTTCATTATGAAGTAATAGATCCATGGAAACTCACATGCTTGAATTGAAATTGGTCTGAAGAAAATTATGTGAGGGTAAGTCTATAAATCAAATTCTAAGAGAAATAAAATCAATTGTATATAATTAATACATATATAATTGATTTTATATGTATATAATTGAGAGAGAGACAGAGACAGAGACAAACAGATAGACAGGCAGAGACAGAGACACAGAGCTAGAGGGAAAAACAAAAAAATTGCTAGATATTGATTTATTTTAAGGAACTGGCTCATATGATTATGAGGTCTGGCAACTTTGAAAAATATACAGCAGGCCAGAAAGCTGGAATCTTGAATTCATATTCTATTAGGTACTAAGCTGGAAACAGGGAGGATTTCTGTATTGTAACCTGAAGGAGAATTCTCCCTTTAAAAACTCTGGTTTTAAGACTTTCAGCCATTTGTATCAGGCCTGACAATATTATGGAAGCAGAGAGAGAAATCAAGGGAGTAGGGAAAGAGATCCTCTCCCAGGCCATTCCTCTAGTGATTCACCTCTTCCTGATTTTACCTTCCCACGTCACATGTAGCTATGAACTCATCAGTAGACTGCTCCACTGATGAATATCACACACCTGCAATCCAATCACTTCCCAAAAGCCCTACCTATGAGCACAAGAGGCTTTATGAGGACATCCAGATATAAGCTGGAACCTATTTGCATATTGAGCAAACTTTCTGAGAGAATAATAGTAATACCTACCTCCAAAAGATGTCCTCAGTGAGGCTCCAGAAAATGGCAGAATGGTGATCAGCAGCAAAATTCAATCTCTCTGAGATCCAAAATCCGGACACTGAAAAATAACATCTTGGTGAAGAAAAAAATTGGAAGTAGATCACTAGGAATCAGGAAGGAACCTATGGGAAAGTTAGAAGCTTTAGAGAACTGGAGAGACAGCTCGTAATGGAGGGGAAAGAGTGGACTCTCTCCCAGGATCATGGCTCATGGGGTGGGGAACCTGACTCCCCAGAAGCATGATAAGTGCCCAAGGCCAGCAGCATGAGAAAAAAGTGGTAGCAGAGCCCACGGCTGTTGTGAACTGCAAAATGACATGGTGTTTTGCTCTGAGGACACTCCTTTCATACAGCAGTCATTAGCCAGAGAGAGATTCCAGCACAGGTGCCTGCCATATTGCCAGAGAGTGCTTAATTAGGCACCATTTCATGAAAGGGTTGATTATTTAAGTCTAACTCAGAACAACTGAGAAACAACTTTTTAGGGCTCCCTATGTTACTCTCCTGCAGTCACTGGGTGAGAGACAGCCACAGGAGATAGCCACAGACAGGAACTGGGCTAGAAAAAGAGCTGGAGCTGAACCTCAGGCTAGGTAGGACATGAGTCCTGCACCCCTGTGGTGAATGGTGAAAAGCCACCACTCAGACACAGCTGAATGTAAAAGAGCCATCATTAAGTTCTTGAATCCATCACAGATGTGGGGTCTGATTGCCTTCCCCATCTCCCAACATGAACAAGGCACATCTGAATGTAGACATTGCCTAAACAAAGGTTCCTCTAGAATAGGAAGTGTACCCCAAAAATTCACAAGTCATAGGAGTTTAAAAAGTAACTTGCTGAACTCCAAAACTGCAGATCCAGGAAGGAATCCGCTCACTCAAAAATACAGTTTTTTTCCCCCCTAGTTTTAGATTCTTTTTTTCTATTTTGTCTCTGTTGTTCACTGGTCTATAGGGATTTGAGGAATTTTCCTTTGTCTTTTTTTCTTTTTCCTTTCTGTTTTCCTTTTAATTTTTCTATTTTTTATTCTCTCTTTTATTTTATCTTTTGTTTCCCATTTATTTTTTATTGCCTTTATCTAATTCTATAAACATTCTTATATTCCTTCACAGAACCCTTTGTCTTACTTTTCTCTCCTACTTCTCATCTACAATTATTCAGTTTTTCAAAATTTTCCCCTTGCATTCTCCCATTTCCCAACCCCTTATATCTTTAATAGTATTCTCATGAAGTTCATTAATCTTTAGATAGTGAACTCTATGTTACTATTGTAGAATTCTTTTCTACCTATCATTAGTGGAGTTATAGTTGCCACATTGAGCAGATATTTTCTGTTAATTTTTGGCTCATCTTAATGTTTATACTGTAATTACAGATTTCTTTTCTAAGGTTAAGGATGGTACATTATTGGTTCTTATGGAATGTTAATATCCAGTTTGTCTTGGGTGGTATTACTATTGTTGACTTACTTGACATTATGGCATAATTTTTGCTATTAATAGGTCTTCTCTGTGTGCAAATATCTGGGTTACATTTGTGACTTGAGCAATACTGAAGCCCATTCCCAGAAAACAGTGTGCTGGGCCATATACACAGCATCCTTCACTCCTAAATTAACACAGATCATTGGATATTGGGACAGAGGCAAAGGACTATATTTAGCCAAACCCTGAGTGTATCAGTAAAAAATAAACTAAAGAGATCTCCACACTAACAACAAGACATTTCCACTGAAAGGAACCACAAACCTAAGCATAAAACAAAACAAAACTAACAAAAAACAATAAAAAATATGAGACTAGGCAGTAAAATAGGTCCCAAAACTCTCAACTCCCCCAAAGCAGATCCATAAAGCATAGAGGGTTAGAAGAACAAAAGCCACATTGCCAAATTATTTGAAAGAATAACAGAAAAGATTGAAAAACAGATTAAAAAGGTTCTTGACAGGCTCATAAATAAACAGACAATGGAAGTAAGAAAGCAATCAGATAACAAAAAGCATTACTAAAAAGCTCACGGAGCTAAACAAAATGACACAAAACACAAATGACTAGTTTCGCAAGGAATTAGAGTCCATGAAAAGTTTCCAAACAGAAATTTAGGAGATTAGAAATTATATTAAAAGTATGGGCAGTAAAAGTGACCAATGTGAGGACAGAACTTCGTAAGTAGAAAACAGGGTTCTTTCAAAGAACAATGACTTAGAGACAACGTAAACATAATAAGAGAACAGGTAAAATGGGTCCAAGAGCTGCCACATGACACAAAGAAGACTAACCTAAGACTAATGAGAATAAGTGAAAAATCAACACAAAGTGCATAAAAAACTATTTTCAGAAATAATATCTGAACACTTTCCAAATTTAAGGAAAGGAGTAAATATACAGATAAATGAGACATGCAGAATCACAATAGCCACAATTAAAAAAGAGCCTTTTCGTGTCACATTATAGTGAAAATTCCAGAAGATCAATACATGAACAGAATCTTTAAAGCTGTTCGAGTAAAGCAATAAATCACTTATAAAATAAACCCATCAGAAATACAGCAAGCTGCTCAACACATTATAGCTCATGAGACCCCCTAAAATACAAAAATTTCCAACCCAGATTTACATATCCTGTAAAACTTTCTTTCAAAATTAATGAGAAATAATATATTTGCATGGCAAAAACACCTTGGGAAATTCATGAACACAAAAGCAATACTACAAAAAATTCTCCAGGATATTGTGGAAAGAGACAAGTAAGCCAGCAATGCCAAAAATAAAAACAAAAAAAATCTATTAGGATGACTATATCAGGCAAGGTGAGCAGATAAGCAAAAAGGAGAAAAAAGGTACTCAGCAACAGGAAAATAATGCAATAACAGGAAAAAGTCAATAACTTTCTGTAATAATTCTCAATGTGAATGGACTCAGTTGCCCAGTCAAAGGGCACAGATTGACTGAATGAATCAAGAAAAAGGCCCATGCAAATGCTATGTACCAAAAACACATTTAATCTAAAAAGAAATACACAGATAAAACATTACAGGCTAGAAAACAATATTTCTTGCAATTGAACGCGGTAAAAAGCAGGGGTAGATATGTCAATTGAATACCACTATGTTTTTTAAAACTTCAATTTGTATGGACAAATATATCAAAACATAAAATACACAAACATTTTTAAAGAAAAGATTGAAAAATTGGTCCATTATAATTAACAACGACTAGTCTTAATTTATAATTAATAAGTTTTTTATTAAAAGTCATCACTAAAAGAGTGACAAAAGAAGCTATTGATGAGGAGAAAGCATTTGCCATATATAAACTCAATAAAGGTGTAGTATCTAGGACACATAGGGAATTCATTAGCTAATGACAAAAATTAAAAAGTGAGTTAACAAAACTTGATTTTTTTAATTTATTTAAGAGGAAAAAAAGACATCTATAACAAAGACAAAAAGTAAAAGAGACAAACAAACAACTAGAGTAAATGCACAACAGTAACACTACAGGTTTACAAAATAGGATGATAGAAACTCGACAAAGTTTGCAATATTGCATATCATTATCTTCAAAATGGTTGGTTACATTAACATATATAGACATGTAAAATTGATCTAATCATATGAATATTAGTTGTTCTTTCTCAATAACAAATACATTCAGCAGTATGTTCGTTTTAGTTATCTTACATATACATATATACAGATTTGTATCTTTTCCTTTTCCCTTCCCTCTTTCCTCCCTTTTCCCTTCCCAATTACTTTTGCTCTTTGAACTGTTTTTCACCCTTATATAGTATTTATTATAGATTTTGGATCATATATAAAACTTGAAAAAGGCACTCTACACAAAATAAGATAACACGGGATCAGGGATTTAGCTCAGTGACTTAAGCACTTATCTGGTAAGCACCAGGTCATGACTTCGATCCCTGGTACCAAAAAATAAATAAATAAATAAATAACATGGCCAACAAATATGTAAAAGATGAGTAATATAATTAGTCATCAAAAAATTGAAAAATAAATTGACAATGAGATATTAAGATACATACAACATAAAGACTGAGCTAAAACTAACAATCTCAAGTGTCAACAAGGGCATAAAACAAAGAGAGCTCTTATGGTGCCAATGAGAGAGTAAATGAGTAAAATGACTTCGGAAAAATTTAGTATTACAATATTTCCTACAGACTGATTAAATCCCTTTTGCCTTTCCTTGGCTATCATATTTAACAAATTTAACTATAATTTCTTAGGTGCCAGTTATTTCCTCTTACCTTCCCAAAATAAGTACTTATATCCATCAAAATACCTGCATGAGAATGTTCACAGACCAAACTGAAATCATTCCAAATATGTATAAATAATCACATGAGTAAGCATTCATATTGTGATGTACCTTGATGGTGGAAAAAGAAATATAAAATTATTGAGTTTTAAAATTCATTTATTTAAAGCATCAAGTGGGAAAGAATTAGCTATCATAGCACACTATAGCATGGATTTTTACAGGCATAATATTAAATCAATTCAGAAGACACAACACCACACATTTTTAATCTATACCAATGAAATTGAAAAACTGGCAAATTTTATCTATGCTCTTAGAAATTAGTGGCGACTACTTCTGAGATGAATGTCTAGGAGGGACCATGTGGGACTTTGCTAGTATTCTTCAAATGTCCTACGTTTTCCTCTAGGTGCTGGTAACAGGGGTATATATACACACAAAAATTAGCCAAACTATTCATTGAATAGTTCTGTATCTAAATATGTGTAAGACACCTCAACTTATTGAGAGACACTGTAGGTCCTGTCGTCTAGTAAAGCATTGTGATAAAGCACATAATCATTTTATTTAGACGTAAGCTGTTCCTCAGCATTTGAATTCCCTAAGGTCTTCAATTAAAACAACAGGCCGCAATGATCACTCCCATCGTTACGTGTAAACTTCACATCAACTTTTAAGATAGTTCAACTTTAAATACAAATTATGAGTTTTCCTTTACTTGCACTTTATAAGAAATGTACTAAGGAAAGTTCATTCTAACAATTTATTGTTGTTAACACTAAAAATTTATTGAACTTCACAATAGAATTGGAAACAAAGTTTATTGTGTCTTAATTGCATAAAAACCCACTGACTTGGTGATATATATGAAAATAGTTGTATTTAATATAACTAAAATAACATATTTCATATTTATTTTAGAGGTGTGTGATAAAATTGATGAAAAATGATGATCAAATAAAGTATAGGTTACATATATTTTATTAAAATTATTCTTATTCTGGATACTATAAGAAAAAAGTTACATATGCAGAAGTAATATTTATCTTTCTATGTTTTTATTCCTATCAGATAAACATATAAATTATCTTTCTTTTATTGAGCAATAACATTGAAAAATTAGTCTGTACCAAGTCATACACGAGGTACCTGAATACAACATTACTGAGATTAAACCCTCAAGGATTCATAGAGAAAGGCACGCAAACAGACAATCAAAATACAATGTTAAAATTGGGTCAGAGACATAGACTCTGTTCCAAAATCTAAAAACACAGCTCCAGCCCAAGGAACTTAAAAATATAACACCAAAGTGAAATTCATTAACAATGAGGGAAAAAAATCTCCATGTAAGTCTCTCTAGAATGTTTAATTTGTAGTAATTGAATCTTTTATCTCCTATTCTTTAAATTTGGTATACTTTAAATAACCTCATTACAAAATCTTTATGTTTTTATTTAAATATTTATATGTGTGCATATGTGATCCAAAATAATATGATGAAAGACATAAGGAAAATAATACCTTTGTCATGTGTTTTCTATGTTCAAAGTTCCCTAGTAAATGCCTGATGGTGATTTCAAGTTTAAAAGGTTTTTAGCAGAACGCCAGTGGGCATGGCGAGTGACCCATACTTCAGGACTTTACAGCCCGCTGATACACTTGCTCTCAGACACAAACCAGATACGTCACCATCTGCTTTGCTTCACCCTGATCACTCACTTTTTACTTAGATAACATCCGCAGACACAGCAAACAGATCATATATTACCTGATAATTATCCTCCCTTAAAGATAACAGAAAGAAAATCCATTTTCTTTTTATACTTTACTCCACAAGACTTAACATTCAAAAGGTAAGAAATGTCTGTTCAACAAAGACATAAATTTGAACATGAATGCTGAACATTCACTTAAAGAAAACCTGGAACACATTCTGAAACAACAACGTTCCTAAAGTGCTATTTGAAAAGTAATAGTAAATAGACGTAAGGTCAGGGACCATAAATGCGTATTTTTCCAATGGTATTTGACTACTCCTCAGCTATGCCATGGAAAGAGTCAGGATATATGACAGTGCAGAGGTACTTCTGCTGTCGTGGCTTCTGTCTCTGTGACTGCAGTATGGTATTTTATCTCCAAATGTGATTTTTGTGGTAAAAATGTCAAGAAAAACTTTATGGATGAGGCTTTTATTTGCCAAAAACAATATTTTAAGAAAAAGATGCCCTAAACCTTAGAATTTAAAAGTAGAGATTTGGGGGTCTCATCAAGGTGACTCAATTCCTTTATTTATGTTACTTTCATACTCACTGTAACTTCATGGGTGTCTTGTATCTTGTTCATTAATCACAAAATAAAGAACATTGGCTATAACATTATATTCCTCTTTTAAAAAGATATTCTTTTATGTTTCTTTCCCATAATCATACAGATAGAATACTTAAACAACATATCCTTAAATGGCAAGTTCTTCATTTGACTCTAAGTATTTCAAGGCCATCAAGTAAATTTTACTCAATCATTAGTCTCCCAGCAAAGAACTTAGGATTTAAAAGGTTTGTAGGCTGAATATAGAAAACCATAATTAGAAATGTATTCATTTCCTTGAATGAAATACATCTAATAGTCTATGATATGTTATGCTCCCCTAAAAAAAGGAAAAAAATCAATGACATCCATATATACTTTTTCTCATTTCTCTCCAGTCCGAATTCTGTACTTCTAACTTTCTCTTCACAAATTTCTGGAAACATTTATCTACGGTTTCTGAGTAGATTATTGTTTCTTGTTTTCTAAGCATCTTCTCTTCCTGGTCATTTAACTTGTGGCCAGATCTAAGCCTGCCACAGTTTGGATATTAAATGGAACCCATGGGTCTATGTGTTGAAGGTTTCATCTCAGAGGGGTGATATTGGAGGACCGTGCACATTTTAAGAGATGGGACCTCGTGGGAGGTCGTTAGTTACAGAGGAAATGGCCTTGAAGGATATTGTGGGATCTTGGTCTCTTGCCTTTCTGCCCACTACCATGACCTGCTGCCTTGGACAAAGGCCTAAAAGCAAGGTGGCCACAAACATGTGAACCGAAACCTTCAAAATTGCAAGACGGAGTGAAATTTTGCTCTTTATTGATTATCTTGGGAACCTCACTATGGTGACAAAAAGCTGACTAAGAAAAGCTCTCTTCCATCTTCACTGTATCCTTTATTATTTTCACCTATGTCTCAAGTTTCAATAATAACCTTAACAGTTGCTATGCTCTAGTGTCTAGTTCTTTCTATTCAAACACCTTTTTACCATCTTACAAACACATAAATGATCCAATTAAGTTTTGAATCTTTCTATATTCCTGAACTACCTAGCTTATCATTGCCCTCCAAGTAATTAAAAACAGAAAACTAACAATTATTCTGCTTAGCATTCGAAAAACATAATAGGTGGTGTGAGGCTAGAAAACATGAGATTTTTTTTTCCTCCTAAAACTTGTTATTTTTATTGTAACTCATAATATGAAGTCATTCACTAAAAGCAAAAGAAAAACAATTTGGTCGGAATTTTAATGAACAACCAGAGAAACTTGGTGGAATTTGCCAGATATTTTCAAGGTCACCTTTAAGCATGGGAATGATTAACTCATAAGGAACTTAGTTGGTCCTGTGCTTCCATCTTTGTCCTGCAAGACTCAGTTCATTGTTAAGTGCAGGTGGGAGGAAAGATAGAGCAGATATAGAACACAATCTGTTATTCACAATTCCAAAATACTCTGAAAATCATTTCTTCTTCACATTCTTTGACTAAAACCAATGACCTGATAAGAATTCATTTATAACATATAATATTCAAATTTGAGTGAGTACCATGCATTTTGCTACATAAGTTTACTTTGCACACAAGATTATGGGATACTTCCTAGGATTGTTAAAGGTGTTATGCATTGTTTTCAAATTAAATTTTGAATCATGTTCAGCCTTAAGGTTTGTTTTTTTTGTTTGTTTGCTTTTGGTAAGAGATTGTAGATTTAGCATAAGTATCCATGGTTTGGAATTTTACCAGAAAGCTTAATTTTCTTGTCTTCAACAAACCAAGATTGAAAATGATGCTATGTGTGTGCTGAAAATTAAAAAGTAAATTATTGAGATATATATGTGGGCTTTAGCTACTATTAATTTTATAAGAGATTAAGGTAATCTTCTGATATATCACAGAATGCATTTTAACCAAAATTTTTATGGTAAAAGTTTTCAAAGTATCAATTTAGCCCCATAAAATTAAACGACTTGTGGTGGCTCTGAAATTCCCTTTTATGTCTTATTAAGAATGGATTCATACAATGGGAGCATATTATCTTTCACCACTTGTTTACACCCCATTCTGACACTGCTCATGTGTGAAGTTAGTGATTTGAAATATTAATGCTTCATTCATTTCCCCTGGAGGCTTTTGTGGATCAGAGAAAAGGGCTCAGCTGGGTAGTTTTGGGAGTGGTGTCTCCTATGCTATGACTCAGATGGAGGCTGAATCGGGAGCAGTGAGACCTATCAACTGCCTTCTCTGTTTGCAGCTCTGGGCCTTCACCCTGTGGTCTCTTTGTGTGAGCTCTGTGGCTTCTTTCCAAAATGGTGGCTCAAGGTCTTGGCATGAGGGTACCAGTGATGACGGGGAAAGTGACCAGTTCTGAACTAGCTACAGAAGCCGTGCAACATCACTGAAACTACATTCTGCTGTTATAACAAGTCATGAACCTGACTGGTTGCAAAAGGAGAGGAACAATACTGAGAGATGCTTCATCACATGTACAATTCCAGTTAAGTCATTCTGCCGTTTATCTGTATGAGTTCTGTTATCCGTCTACCCAAGAGCCACTACTTAGAGCCCTGCTGCTTTACAGTTAGGCAGCTTTTGGTTGAGTTGTCAATCTGTTGTTCTGGGGTCATTGTCATCCCTTGGCTTCCATGACAGTGCACTTTTCTTCCTTATCTGTTTATTTCTTCTTTCTTCACCAACTTGTTTCCTTCCAGAGGACTTCGCGTATTGAAGTTTCCCCAAAATCCAGTCTTCCTCTTTTTACTCTAAAATCTGATCCTGCACATTGGTATCAGATTTTCGTGGTTGTTATAATACAAACTTGGTACCTTATAGTGAGACACGTGTTCTCTCACAGCTCTAAAAGCTAGAAGTCCTAGAAGCCACTGAAATGCCAACAAAGCTGCATTTCCACCAGAAGCTCAACGCCAGATTGTGCTGCCTGACTCTGTGAGCTTCCAGTGGCTGTAGACGTTCCTTGGCTTGTCACACAGTCACTCTAGGCTCTGCCTCCATCTGCACACAGACTTCTTTTCTGTGTCGCCATCTTTTATAAAAACACTTGCCATTGGATTTAGAGCCAACCTTGAAAATAAAGAACGATCTCCCATTTTAAGATCCTTAATTTAAAAGATCTGTTTTCCAAACAAGGCAGGATTAACAAATTACCCTAGGACATAGACATATTTGGGGAGTAGGCCTCATCCAGTTTGCTTCACTATTCTTACCCAGGATGTAGATTTCATTGCCATCTATTTAGACAGTCATAGCTCCAGCATTCAGGATACCTGGATGTCTCAGGTAAGCTCTATGTCTATGTAATTATATATAAGAATGCGAGCGCTCTCTCTCTCTCTCTCTCTCTCTCTCTCTCTCTCTCTCTCTCTCTCTCCAATCAGAAAGGACTTCAATATTAAGTTTTTTTCAAAACTAGTCTTTGTGTAACTGTCCTTAAATCTGAGCCAGCAGTACTTGTCATCTCAAAAATCACACCAGAGTTCACCTAATTGAATGTATGTTCATGAATGTTAAATGTTTTATCTGCAACCTATATATATCTAATACATCTCAAATAACTCAGTAATCTTCCCACCTCTAACCATTCTCCCCGCTAACACTGTGCCAAAGCATGAAATCAACCACTAAGAGGAAAGCAGAACACTGCAATTCATGGATAAAGTTGTTCGTTTTCAGAATCCTGGGTGTCATCAGCACCACGAACCCTCTGCAACCTATTTAAAGATAAGTCTTACCTGCAATTCCTTCAAAGACCTCTGGAATCTTTCCACGTTCACTGGTTTCCACTGTCACTGTTGTAGTGCCAGACACCATAACCTCTCACCTAGATAGCTGAAATAGCTTTTCATTGATCTCCCAGAATCCATTACTCTTCGTCTCTGAGGCTTTCCTTGCTTTACAAACACAGGCTTAGAAACAAAGCTGTTTCCGTCACGCTGGTACCTAACACCTTTGATGGCCTTTCAATAATCTCATGATAAAAGTCCAAAATCCATCACATGCCTTTTTTGAAGTGGCTACTGCCCTACCTCTCCGGGTTCGTCTCCCAATACCTCCTTGCCTGCTTTCAACGATGGCTGTCTTCTTTCTCACGGGCCACTGCACGTCATGCTTTGTTTTCTTGAATGTCCTCTGCACTACTTCTTCAGTGTGTGAACTTCTGTTCATCACTGAAGTCTTATCCTTATTGCCACATCTGAAAGTTAGCTCTCACTATATCACATCTCTTTTATCTCTGTATTTTTTACTTTTGTTGCCTTACATACTTAATTGTACCACAAATGTAAGTGTAACACTTATCACACTACTTCATCAAGCCTGCTGATTTCAAAAAAAATTATGTAATAAAAATATTGCCAATTAAACTGTGTTGTTTCATTTTTACTATGTAGAAGTGCTGTCTTACACTTTTGAAAAGATTCCTACACTTGTACTTGACAATATCCGATTTGTTAACATATATAAAAAGCAAGAACAAATGATGTTATTTAATGTCTTCATACTCAGAACCAAGTAATCTGAAATACTTTTTAGGTCACAATGGTTGGAGTCTGCATTTGTTCACACAATACCATCTATTGTATCATCTGCAGTGTTGATGCTGCAGCATGTCTTAAAAGAGAGCTCTACTTTTGTTTCTGGGAACTGCTTTTATCTATTCTGGAATTTTTAATGCCTCCACACAGACAGTAAATTACAACTAATAAAGAACAAACTGTTGATGGCCCATCAGGAGTTGTAGATCATGTTATAATTTCAAAGATGTTAAACCCAAGGAATAATTACATGCATCTCAAATCAGTAATTTGGTAAACATTTAGATAACGATTAGATTAATGCTTCTTACCACTGCTAAATTTCCACATCCAGGAAAAAAATTTCATGTGTACACTTTGTTTTCCATTCAATTCCTGTAGCTAGGGTCTCAGCTTAAAATTTCTTACTAGGAATATTACAGTAATCTATATCTGGTTACCCTGTGTCTAGAGCAATTTCCCAGTGGAAAGCTCTAAATAAATGCTGGCTTGGCATTTAGATACAGAATTCAGTTACTGCCCCAAGGGTCTACTGTGAAACAGTAGCAAAGAGAGACTTCTTTTGGTTGTGCCCCTGACCCCCAACAGGTCAAGGTGCACTCTTAGTCTATTGCTATCCATGAAGTTTTCTGCTTTTGTGTCATTTTGTTTTCTCTCATCTGGCACCGCAATCTCAAAAGCAGCTCCTGTTTCTCCGTAGTCTACTCTGTTTCTTTTTCAGGGCAATGCTTTGGTGGCTGGATACCTCTTTCTGCCTCGTCGTTTCCAGGGGATTTTGGCTCTTTGACTCCCTTTGACCACCTGTGTGCTTATTCCTGCATCTCCTTTCATATATCAGGATAGAACTCAAGCCCCAAGGGATGGGATATGACCTGCTGGTGCGCATTCAGCTGATGACAGGAAAAGAGCTCCTCAAAACACTGCTATCGAAACTAAGCCTGAGGCCACACTAAGTTGGTACGAGGCGAAAAAAAGCTCTCATTCCTGTGGCTGGCTGGGTTCATGCACTGAGATAGCAAATTCTGTGCAAAAATCAGTAGTAAAACCTGGAGGCCAGTGAGCAATGTTATAAATATCAAGACAAAGGGAGCAGTCTGAAGTAGTTTAGCTTTATATAAACTAAGGGACTCTAAGCACATGTTCTCTAGTGCTTACTGATAATTATTAGATGCATTCTTTCGAACTGCAATGACAAAATGTCAAAAATGGTGTGCTCATAAAGAACAGAAATGTATTTGTCATAGTTCTGGAGATCAGAAGTCAAAAGGGCTGGCACTGTTGGGTTCTGGTAAGGATCCTCTTGCATGCTGCACAGTGCCTATTTATTGTTTCTCCACAAGGCACAAAGACACCTAACTACCTCTTTGTCTTGTTCTTATAAGGACACTAATCCCATTTATAAGTTCTCTATCCCCATAACCCAAAGACTGCATCTCCTAATACTATCGCAATGAGATTAGGATTTCAATATACAAATTTGGCAGAGAGACAAACATTAAGATCATTTTAGTTGGCTAGTATTATTCATTGATAGAATGAAGTTCTGGAACACCATGACTCATCGTGATGAAATTTCAGCAATAAGAAGAGAAAAGCAGAGAGAGAGAGAGAGAGAGAGAGAGAGAGTGTCTGATAGACAGAGTGTAGGCAATGGAGTGGATTGAACAGCACTCTTCCAAAGTTCATGTTCATCTGAAATTCAGAAATTCATATCATTTGGGGTGAAATCATTATGAATTTAGAGTGGACCCTAAGTCTCATGACTTTCATCGTTGTAAAAGTAAGAGAGGACAGAAGAAAGTGAATTGAGAAGGTGGCCAAGTGCAGACAGAGTCAGAAGATAAGCGACACTGCTACAAACTGAAGATCACCAGAAGCCATCAGAGACTTCAGAAATAGCATGGCTCCACTGACACCCTGATTTCAGACTTCTGAGCTCCAGGGCTGTGATGGACTAAATTTCTGGCTTTTGAAATCTCCAATTTTCTACTCCATTATAGCAGACATAAAAAAAAACTAATGAAAATACTTAATTGTATTTTATTTTTCCTAATTAAATCTGTCAAATCATCACAAGAGGTAAAGGCTACTATTACATTTTTTTCCCAAATACAGGAGAAAATGCAAGTAAGTTAAGGGCTTTGGGAATTTCCCAGCTGTTAAATGGCAAGAGTGATGTGATAGCCCATTTTTATTTGAGTCTAAAGTTCTATTCTATTTTATGATATAACATACTATGAAAAAGAAATGCTATTTATAATGCAAAGTAAAAAGCTCTCCCCCTTTCAAATCACCACAATAAATAAAATTAGTAATTTAAAGTATTAAAAGTTTGTTACTAGAAAATATTTATCCATGGGTATTTGATTCTGAGACACTGCAAAATACATAAACCACCACTGACAAGGATTTTGTGCAATAGTTCTGTGGAATGGAATGCCCGATATATGCTAAGTTGTGTATCTATTTCTCTAAATTATATTTATTTCTTCTTTAAGAGTGAGAGCTTGCCTATGTTCCCCATTTTAGACATGACAAAAATGAGATTTAGAAGGTGTAACATACAGAATAATGTCCTCCCAAGATATCTAAATTAAGCAGAACTTGTGAAAATATTAGCCTTACATGGCAAAATGGACTTTGTAATTATGATTAAAGTCAGAGGTCGTGAGATGATTATCCTGCATGGGCCACATATATTCATGTAATTCAAAGAGCCTTCTAAAAGAAAGAGAAGAGGAAGATGTAATGATAGAAGCGGAGATTAGAGAGAAAGACATATTTACATTTGTTACACTGTTAATTACCAAATCTGAAATGATTTGTTGCAGAAACATTAAAAACCTAGTACAAGAATTCAGGGAATTTTCTCAGTGCTTTAATTTTCTCATTGAGGGCACAGCTGAAAGTGAGGCATCTCTGACACCAATTTTCATTTCTCTTCTCATCTGAGGCATGAAACAGTTATATTCAGGAAAGAGACCAACTGACACTTGGATCTGGAAAGTGTTTTAGCCCACTCAACTAGAATTATGCATTTTCAGTAAGTGCAATAAGAGTGAAAAGCAAGAACCAAAGAAATATTTATGAATGATAAACTGCTATTTCTAAATGCAGAGAGAAAAACTGTTCATCAATTTTATCAAGCTTAAATTCTGGTTATATCCCTTTGTTGTAGACTCAAATTTTATCACTACCCAAGCTTTCTTTAATGTTTTCTCTTAGAGTTGGATTATTTCCAGAGTAGATGAAAAATTGCAATTTTTCAATGCTATATGACTTGCTACAAAATATATCTTTCTGTGTTTACACAAAAAGGTAAAAGGTTACTTCAAGTATTAGCACATGGTTAGCTGGAAATTGACACAAATTTAATTAATTTTTAAATAAATGTTATTTAATAACCCTTTTCATTTTTATCCTTGAATTCAAATTTATTTTTTTTATTTTAAAGAGAATAAAACTTAACAAAATAAAACAGATAAAGCCAATCAAAACAAAACTGTGAAAGTGGAACAGAACTTCAAAACAGGATAACAGGAAATCAACAATGGCTACCATAATATATCTTGTTATCTTCACAATAGTTGTCCATACCATCAGACATAGTAAAATCAAATAAAGTAAAGCAGAATAAAACCAACCAAAGTAGAACATTAAATAAAACGAAACAGTAAATTGTAACAAAACAAAACAGTGAGAACAATATTGAATTTCAAAAACAAGAAGAAGGAAATCCCCCATATTTGCTATAATGCATACTATTATCCTCCCAATAGATACCCAGACCACTTGCCTTAGGCCTGCAAAGTCAATCAGACAATACAAGCATTTAGTTGTTTTTGTACCTCAGTTGCTATCAACTCAGCCTGTCCTCCAAACCAGCAGGTTGTTTACAGGGCTGGGGGAGCTGATTCTCAGCCTGTGTGCTGATCTGATCAGCTCATGGGAAGGGTGAACTGGCTTCTCTCTTCCTGGGCCCTGCATGGTTTGCATGGCTATGGGAATGGTGAATTGGCTTCTTGTTGTACTTCTCCCAGACCCAGCATGACTTCTGCTTAAACTCAAGTTTAAAAACATGGTCAATTCAGTATTTATTTATAATTTAAATATTGTTTCCAACAAGATAATACAAATTTCAAGAAGATATATCTGTAAACATAAGCATATTTTTTCATTAATAAAGATATTCACCATATTTTGACTTTCAAAAACACACAATGCACTTGTGCATATATAAGTATTTGTACATATACATATATTTCTTTTTCTGAGACAGGGTTTCACTTTGTAGTGCAGGCTAGCCTTGAATTTGCTATGTAGCCCAAGCTGGCCTGGATCCTCCTGCTGGGATTATAGCTGTGTGCTACCACCCCTGGCTTTAATATACTATTTTTTTATAAATAATAACTTTTCTATAATCCAAGTTAAAACATGAAGTAGAAAATATGCTCCTATATTTTATAGGAGGAAATCAAACTCATACCTCTATGTTCAAAGAATTTTTGTGTGAAATCAAACGATATACTGAAGATCTAACTAACAAGCAGAGTCCTGAATTTAACAAATCCCTAAATGCATTATACACAGCTGCTTTTCAAAGCATTCTGCACATGGCAATCAGAACAAATAGTGGTGAGAACAAAGTTGTGTCATGTATTAGTTACATTTTTAAGCCTTCTCTTGAGGTAAGTTTAGACTTGTTTGGGATATGAAGTGTTGTAGGAAGGCTGCTCAGCCCTCAAGTATGGAAGATAAGTGATTGCAGGAAACATACTGCTTTGATGAATAAGTGTCTGGCTTAACTAAGCAGATTTGTGCTAGGTAAAAGGGACTTGAATCTAGAAAAACGGTGTCAAATCTAGGGTCTTAATTCATTTTCTGTTGCTATAGTAAAATACTAAAGATTAAATAATGTATTAAGAAAAGAAATTATTTCAAACATACTTGAAACTGAGAAGTCCACCACTGAATGAGTGGGGAAGGTCACTTTGATGTGTAATAACATGGTGAAAGGATAAGATAGCACATGCAAGACAGCTGGGAACTTGTGTATTAGGTGGCTTTGTATATCTTTGTATATGTCCACGAATGACTGCAAGACAAGCACAAGTATGAGTAAGTGATTATAAATAAACTTCAGCAAAGGGACAAATGTAGGAACAATAAAGTTTAACTGTAGTCCAGTGGCATTATGTGTAAGAGACTCTTTTTAGAATAGAATAGAAGAATTGAAGATTAAGATTCTGCTCATCAGAAGATAAAAAAGGGAGTGCAAAATTAATAACATACAAGATGAGTTGCATCATTATGACTATAAAGTTCTTATTTCAAGAGAATGGCTCATTAAAATCATTGATGTCTTCAAGGTATGTTTTTATTTTTAACTGCAAAGAAACACAGATGATGGCAGAAGTAGTGTGATCACATTAGCAGTTTTGCTGGCTCCTTGTAAATGGTATGCTCATCAAGAGTTGCATCATTAAGACTCATCACATGATACCTACCAAAATCTTCTGGTATTTGTCTAAGGCAAATACAATTTGACCATGAAACCCATACATTTAGGAAATGATTTGATGTTTAGTATTAAGAATTGTGATCAAAATGTGACTGGGAGCTACTGAACACTAGCCTGTGGATTACATAACTCATAGTAAACAGTACCTCTGGGGCTGATACCATCAGCTTATGATATATTTCCAAGGAGGAACTGAGTCGTTGGTAGATGTTAGCATTTGGTCCATCTCAAATACCGTTTCCAAATCATTTATTAACTCAGTCTGTCATTTCCACTCCCGCTACCTCTTCCAGGGTTTGGATCTATTTCAATCTAATTCAGTAGATTTTACAAGTTGACAAACCTTGAAGATGCAACAGTATTAGCATCTAGAGCCCAGGGGCGGCTGAAAGGCCAGAGGTAGTCATTTCTCCTGCTGACAGATCTCAGTCTACAAAGATACTTCTATGCCTCCACATTGCACTCTGAGAAAGAAGTTTCTGATCTTTTAAGGCTTTCAGAACACATCTTCTGTATTAAACCAGCTCCTGACATCTTATTCCCTGAAACACTAAAACATTTGCCATTCAAACAAAGGGAAAGTATTTAACCTCACTTAAGCCTGTGTTTTCATATCTGTAAGATAAATATAATAATATGGCCCCAATCTGCTCTCTGCACTTCTCTGTGCTTATTTTCTTATCTGTACAATGGAGAAAGTACATTTAAAATCAAGTTAATCAACTGAGTTATGGCGTAAGATTCACTTGCAGGATTTACATTGGCTTTTAAATCAGGGATTTGCAATGTTAATCTTGGCCATTCATATACTTTCACTCCTCCACTCCAAGCTCCTGGCAGTGCTGATGAAGGTAAAGGCTGTCAGACCCCTGAGCCCCGGAGAAGGGAAATATTGCTAAATTATAATCTGATCATTCATGCAACGTTCAAGATCCCCACTTGATTGTCAATCTCTAGGCTTATTTAGAATTTAAGCTATGATATTCATGTTTTAAACTTATGGACATACATCTATTTGTCTTTATATCATAACTGATAAAGTTTCTTATTAATTCTTGTGGTTCATGCTATTGTTAAAGTAAATCATCGTAAATATAATGAAAATCTTACCATTTAACAAGAGCAAAATTTGCATTCTCATTGAACTGTAAAAAGAAAGTAACTATGACCTATTTCGAATCCAAGTTTCTCCTCATTTCACAGAGCTTCCTTACTTTTTCTCCTCTACTGTTTTCTTAAAAGCTGGCTATTTCTTTAACAAAAACAGAAGCTATTTAGATATCAGACAGACTGGTCCAGTAGCTTAGAAGTTGCAAAAACGCTGCTCAGTTGAATTAGCTTTTGGACTTGATTTTTCATCATGGACCAGAGGGAGAGTGTGTGACCCCCTTAAGTGCCTCCTTATCTGCCTTTCTAAAGAAAGATAAGCTGTGCTCTGGGCTAACAGAGATAACACTACTGGTTTTGAACAACAGGCTAGAAGCTCTGGCAGGATTGCTGGACAATTCTTTAGTAAATACAGACGGAATCCTCAGGACTGTTTTGATAAGCATGAAAGCACCTTCTGCAGAATGCAACAACTTGCTGCTGGAGTCCACCAGGCATAATGTATTGTGACCTTTTAACCTTGAACATAGGCAGTCTGGAGACAGGAAGAACAGCTCCTGGCAGAATTCCTATAATAATTTATTTAAGGGTATATCTAGTTTGAGACTTTTTTTAATGTATTTATTTACTTGGCAAAGTTTTGAGTGTCATAAAAGCAGAAGTCTGCCTATCTGCCAGCACATTTGTCGTGATAAATTGTCTGTCTACTGTACAACATTTTGAACATCAGCATTTTTTGTGAGGTTGGGCAGAAGACAAAAAAAACCCTCTGGATTTAGAAGTTATTGTTGCGTTGTTACATGAACTAGTATAGCCATACTCTAAAAATACAAGTGGTAAAAAAAATGAGGCCAAAGGGACAGGAGTGAAAGGGTGTCAAAACCAAAGCTTTGTCAGCATAGTCCTGTAGCTATTTATATGACAGAATAAACCACTTGGAAACAGATCGAGGTGAAGTCAGAATACTTGAAACAATTGTTTGTACCTTATCAGGAAGAGATTTTCTTTCTTCTTCTATCAGTCAAATCCCACATGAAAACCATTAAGATTGAAGTGAAATCCTACCCCAGGCCCTGGCTCCTGCTAGCTAAGACTGAGGTTTTCTTAAGAGCCTATAATTCTAGAAATATCAAATGAAAACAGCGATGCTTGGATCATGGTATTTTGGCAGGGTATACATTTGTTTATCTCCCCTAAATAACTCCTCTCATTTTTTGGACTGTACGTACTTTGACTATGTAGGATATTTTTATTGAAAATATTATACTTTTGCTATAATCCTTTTGAAAGAGAATCTTATACAGTAAATAGAGATTAATAAACCTAGATCCCTGTATAATGTCACATGACTATGTGTGGAGGCTAGACCAAGTAAAGACCTAAATCTGAAAGGCAACATTTTAAAGCTTACATTTTAAAAGAATATTTTATAGCTAGTGGGTAGAAATGTTTTGTTTTGGGATAGCAAAAATGATCTAAATTTGCTTGTGATCATGGTTGTACAACTTTGTCAATGCGCTAAAACATACTGAATCTTATATTTAAGTTTGCAAATTGTGTGGCATGTAAATTTTAGTTCAGTAAAGTTATTTAAAAATGCTTACAGAGAAAATTCAACACAACTTTGAGGAATCTAAGAAAATTATGTTTAATAAAAATACTAAAAACATAAATCTAAAACAAAAATAATTTTAATTCCATCAAAATACAGATTAGTCAATGAATTACAATAAATGCAACATTAAAATACAAATGACAAGATGGCAGAAGACAGCTGAAGTTTCTAAAATAAAATCAGTGAATAAAGTTCACATAGTTCTATGGAGGATATGAAAATATTTCTTAAAAAAGAAAACAAAAACAGAAAAGTGCAAATCATTGAAAAGAAGAAACCAAATTAAAAATAAAAAACAATTCGCTGCTCACAAACACTCAAAACCTGTAGTCTTTTGTAATAAGATAGCTATCATTTAAAATGGATGATGAATTTGGTAGCATTTCTGAGATTTAGGAGCTCCTATGCTACTGGTAAAGACAGTCATTTTGGAGCCCAAATCTCTCTTCCTAGATACGT
>RJWM01008947.1:0-70092 GCA_004363535.1 Dasyprocta punctata
AAAAAAATTAAATTTTGTTTTTCATAGCCTTGCCAATATTTTATGGTGTTATTTGGTCTCTCTTATCAGTTTTCAGTGTTGTTGATATTGAAGACATTAATCTTGGTCTGCAATATCAACTGCAAATAATTTTCTCCTAGTCAATAGTGTGGTTTCTAACGTGGATGTATTAGTTCTACAAACACTGTCAATTTCACAAGCTCATATCTGTCTGTCTTCAACTTTATAATTTTTAAATCAGTTTTTCATATATAGAATAAGATTTTTAGGAGAATAACATACAGTCTTTATATCCAAAAACATGTTTTTCTATTTATTTGGACTATAGTCTACATATTTTTCTTTTAAAAATTCTTTTCAGAAATTTTTACTTTTTATTAGTACATGTCTACAGTACACAATGGTTTCATTATCATGGGAAGTGGGGACATGCACATAACACGTTTTCATTCTCTTTTTGCATCCTCTACTCCTCCTCTCGTCCCCCTCCTTCCCTGCTTCTTCCAACTCTTGGCTCCTTCCCCATTTGCAAAAGCTTCATTTTCATCATTTTTCTCCTTCAGTTTTTTTAATCCATCCCTCTCTTCCTCTGTGTCTTGTTCCCCCATTCATTTGAAAAAGATCTCCCTACTTTGTGTCACATTTGCCTTTTATTTTGTTCTCTCTCTCTCTCTCTCTCTCTGTATATATATATATATATATATATATATATATATATATATATATATGCATATATATAAGCATGTAGTATTATGGTCTCATGTTGCCCATTTACCTATGAATGCCTCTTTATAGCAGAGTAGTAGTCCATTGTGTATAAATACCATATTTTCTTTATCTACTTACCTGTTGAAGGGGATTCAGGCCATTTCCAAGATTTAGGTATTATAAATTGGGATGCTACAAATATGGGTGTGCACATACCCCTGTTATGTGGTGATTTTAACACTTTTACCTAGAAAATACCTACAAGGGAATGGGTCAAATGGAATTTCTATTTTTAGTTTTTGAGGAATCCCCACACTGATTTCCATGATGGCTGCACTAATTTATTGTACATTTCTCCAACAATGTAGAAGAATTCCTTTTTCTGCCACATCCTAGCCAGCACTTGTTACTACTTTATTTTTTGATGATACCCATTCTTCCTGGAGTAAGACAGTATCTCTCTGTATTCTTTACTGAAGACTTTCCTCATATAAATGTACATATCTATGCACATATATCTAAAAAGTTTATATCTATATCTATATCTATATCTTTTACCTAGTTAGTTCCAGTGGAAAGAAAAGGTATTCATTTCCCTATATTGATTTTTATGCCTACTTTACTAGATTTTCTATTTACTCTAATATTTTAATAAAGTTCCCTAGTTTTTATAGAAGTATGTATTTATCATTTGTAATTAAGGCCATTGTTTCTTCAAGACTTTTTTGGAGTTACTTATATTAATGCCTTAGTTATAATAGTATAATTGCAGTTACTAAATAAAGACAGCATTAGCAGGAATCAATAATTTGCTCCTTATTTTCATGCAAGTTTCTTTCATTTTTATATGAAATTGTTGAAATAGGTCTTGGTAATTATTTTCTAACATGTTTGAGAACTTTACTTCATATTCTATTTAGAGAGATTTGACTTTCAATTCATTGAGGTAGTGACATATGTCTTGATACTTACCATTTATTTATTCCTGGAATAAACCTTGGTCATGCTAATGTATTGGATTTCATTAGATAATATTTATAATTTTTGTGTCTATTGTTATATAAGATATGGTTTTTAGTTTTACTTATTTTTTTTTAAAACTTTTTTGTTTTTTTGGTACCAGGGATCGAACTCACAACCTTGCACTTGCCAGGCAGGCACTACGCCACTGAGCTAAATCCCTGGCCCCTTTAGTTTTACTTGTTATGCACCATTTTTAGGTCTGGTCAAGACTACATTAGCTTTATCAAGTATATTGTAGATTTTTTAGTCTTGTATAATCTATAATTTCTTAAATACAATAAGAATAATCAGATCTTAGAATATACGTAGAATCCATTAGGACAGTGGTGGCACTTCCAGCACACATTCCTCTGTGTGCTGTTTGTATCACTGAAAGCTCTAAAAGGTTCACATCACTGCACTAGGATAACCACAGTCCTTTAATGATAATAGAGCAAAACTTTCCAAAGTTGTCCTAAGTAGGTTTACTATTTAATAATTTACTATTCATATTTTTACAGGAAATCATCAATTTTCTTCAGGTTTTCAAGACCTGCATTTAAACATCCCTCCACACCCCAGATAAAATGGGTCCTTCAAGGAAGCCAGGAAACTTTTACAAATACTTTAAAGTAATTCCTTGGCTATTTTTCAGAGCTTGAAATTATGTAATTTTGAACTCCCACCCCAGGTGAAGGCAGACTATTTGACACACTTTCAGTAGAGATAATGCAGTAAAAATACCTCACATCAAGATCGAAAGGTTCCTCATCATTTATCTCAGAGCGATGGGCGTTTTCCTTCTGTGACTGAGATACAGACTCTGTGTATCCTGATGTTATTTGGGGTCTCTCTTGTAACAACCCTGCAGAGGCTCCTACCTTTTGGGTTCTAGGAACCCCTGAGAACTACAAAGTCCTGGTAACAGGAATAATCACCTCTTCAGGGCAGCCACAGGTTGGGAGGCTACCTGGCATTCTAAACTTACATCATATGTAATTGTTGGCCTTGAGAATTTTCCTTAACTTTTTGCACATTCTGTTGAGCCTTTAAAATATTTCAACATTTTAGGTATTTTGCGGAGATGATTTTCAACCACATTTGGGAGTTACTTTATATATGTTTTCTGTGGGCAATACACTATTTGATCTTGTTCAAAATACTCAAAGAGTTTCTATGTCTTTTAATCAGAAAGTTCAGCCTACTCACATTTACTGTAGCAAAGTTATACTTGGCATTATGCTTCATGTTTATCATGTTGCTATTTTTTACCTCTTACCCTTGTCTTTCTTTTCAGATGTGGTCAATATTTGTTCCTTTCTTTTCCTCATTATTAACTAGGATGCTCTACATGGCTATTCTAACCCCAGAAGCCAGAAATTACCCTATACTTTATTTTTTTATTATTGACTCAGAAAAAATTTTCTGGCTTTTCCAAGCTTTGCCAATTTGCAAACTTAACAGTGCACATTCCCCTTCCACCTTCCATTAAGATCACATTCTCCTAAACTCTGATGTTTTTGAAATGGCTCACACATCTATCCTAGTTTCTTTTAAAAAAAAGTTTTAAAATTTGTGCTTTATTGATTGGATAGTGCTTGTTTTGAGCCTACATTTCAACCTTTTTAAAAAATTAAAATACACTTTAAAGATACAAGTAAGTAGACATCTCAATTTTTTTTGGATACTTTTCTTCCAGAACTTTTTGCATTAATATTTTACTTGGAAAAAGAAAAGATCTCAATTAAGAATTGTTCATAGTAATTTTGCTTCCACAAGTTAAATCTATTTTACTGAACTGTTTAAAAATTTCAAAACTCTAGACTTAAAATTGTCTCTAACAATCATTAGATTATCTTCATTTCTGTAGTTTCTAATTTTTTTGTTTTTGTTGTGATAAGGCCCATGTAGTTCAAGCTGGCTTGAACCTACTACATACCCCAGGTTGTTTCTCGTGGCAATCTTCCTGCCTCAGTCTCCAAAGTGCTGGAATTTTAGGTGCCACTACCACACCTGGCAGATTATTTTGTATTTAATTTTAATTTTTAAATTGGTGTGATATTTGCATTTACTTGTAGAGTACAGAATTATAATTCAATATATTGTCTCTATTTTCCTCAAGGATTTCTATTTGACATTTTAAATATCATCTTCCATTTAGATCTAAGGATCATGCCCTTTTTCCTCTTCTTTCTATTTTCATTTTGTTTAGTCATCTGGATTACGATTTACTTATCTTGAGATCAGTATATCTTGGAGTAATTTCCTTAAATGAACATCAAGGTTGCGTGCTTGCTTAGTCCTTTCCTATGAAACATACATTCTCATCCCTAGCAGATGCATGAGTCTTGATTCATTTCTTTCAATGGTGTATGCAAACTGGCTCATTGCTTTCTATTTTCCAATGTTGTGGACAAGTCATCCAATGCACAGCAGATTTATTTTCCTTTTGTAGGTTACTTAAGCCTGTTCAGAGGCTGAAAATCATTTTTTTAATTTATGCTTGGAACCAAGTAAGGCAAATAGGATAGATTTAGGATATGCCCTCTCTATTTAATCTCTGAGATTTAGTGAGCCTTTTCACACTGAAAGTTTAAGCTTTTCTTCCATTTGGAAAATTTTTCCACTCTCACAATTACTTGTCCTCTCTCTGTCTTTTCCTCAAAGGACTCTCATTATTGGAATCTGGTTGGGTAGTCTGTTTCACTTTTTCCTCACAATTTCTACTACTTTTTTAAGGTCTCCCCCCAACTTGATAACCTATATTGAGAATTAGTTCTCAGCAGTGACTATGCTCTTTTTAACCTCATTTCTTGAAATTTTCAGTTGATGTCTCAGAAAGTCTTTTTTGTGCCCTAGGTCTCCTGGAGACATTAAGACATCAATCAACTAGGACAAAGACAAACTGCTGTCTTTTCCATCAATCCTCCTTGACTGGAAACTTTCCAACTAAACATCTGTCTTGGGTATCTGAGTTTCTTTCGCAGTTTCTGAGGCTCTGTATTGGAGAATAAATTTGCTTCATCATGGTCATGTTTTTGATGTATGTTATTGTTGTTTTCTAAGGCTTTCTTTGCCGGTGGCAAAAGAGAGAGAATAGAGAGTACCAAGGGTGGTGGTGGTGGAAGTCATAAAATCCATAGCCGCTTTGTGAGCACAAGGAGGGAGGCTTCTGGTGACAGGTTATCCCAGGGCTAGTGAGGTCCTTTACTCCTCGCCTGCGGTAATTCATCTACCAACAATGCTCCTTCCTGATCCACTGAGAACAGCAGGGTGCAGTGGGCTCCCCTGGACCAGGAACAACAGACAGAAAAGGGCAACTTCTCTACAGGGGATGAAAAGCTTCCTGCCCCTGAGCAGCAAGCTGCTGCAGGGACCAGAGGACTCAAGTTTTTGCTGCAAGTCCGTGCAAGGGACAATTTCTCCTTAGTACAAATTTCTTAGCATTGACTTTGTGGAAAAAAAAAAAGGCAGTTCTACAGTTGGTGTCTTCCCCAGAGACAGAGAGAGATATCTGGAGAAACCAAAACCCAGCTGTGTCATGAAAGTTCCCCCTCTCCTGCTCTGCCTGCTGTGTTATCAGAGGAAGCGGGCATAGGCACCCACAGCAGCATTGTCCCACCTCTGTATTTCCAGACTTCAAAGGAAAGAGTGGGGATCCATTACTAAGTGACCTTTATGTAAAAAAAGGAGGATACAACTAATAAATACCTGAACTACAACCTATTATCTCATATGTTAGTACAGTTAATTGCCTTGATAACTTTGCATTTATTATTAAAAAACTGATGAACTGAGTTGTTTAAATGGCCATAATTAATAGTAAAATATGCAGCTGGACTCATTTGCATTATTATTTGCTTGGCAGGAAAATTCTGTCCTTCTCAAAAACAATACAAGGCACTAAAAAAGATTTAGCAAACGATTATGTAATTATATTTAAATAGCTATATTCTCATTGATTTTCCTACTAGAATTCCTGGTTCTGGATTCTCATGGGATCAAATACCTCACCTGTTACATAATTTGCAAATTTTCACAAGCTAACACTAATTCTGATAAACAGTATTAACTCCAAAGTGATCACATTTTATAATGAATATATATAAGGTAAGTCTAACTTACTTGAAGTTCTGGGTTAGTCCATTATAAGGAGAGCTTATAGGATTAGGAAAATTCAATAGTGTAAATGGTCATCAGTTAGTTTAGGTTATAAGGCTTGGCACAGGATTCAAATTCAAAGGAATATAACATTTCAGAAGAATCAGGATAGAAGCAGGGAGGCGTCAAGCTGTAGCAATTCCTCTCAATAGGTGGTCACAGAATACTTCATTGAACTCAGTCTTTACAGGAGCTGGACAGGGAGGAACTTGGCCACATCTTGCTGTCAGCCATGTAAAAGGAGTGGTGACCGGGCTGTCTGTAGAACCCAATTACCCACAAGGATTCCTACAACAAACAACACCCAAACAAGTGTCTAACCTGGAGGCTCTATGCAAATCCCATACAATCTGCAAGTGGGCCATGAATAAGCGGACATCGAGGTATCCTTCCTCTCAGGTAGCCCTGTATTGTCCTGATCCCTCAGTGGGCTCAGAGGCTCATGGCTCATCTTGAGAGTGGGTCTGCTATGGTGAGCCAGCTTGGTTATGTTCTCTTTCTCTACCATGAAGTTCCTAGTTGTGCTTTGGGACACTACCAGCAAGAAGGCCATCACTAGATGCAACCCCTTGCTTTTGGACCAGAACCTTGAGGCAAACTAAATCTTTTTTCTTTGTATCTCACACAGTGTGTGGTATTTTGTTATTAACAACAATAAACAAAGACAGAATAGCCCACCACCTGTGAGCACTTTCAAACTGAAGTTTCCTTTTGAAGACTTAAGACAAGACTTGCAAAAGAACCTGCATAAATATTTTTGTTGCATTACTTGGAAACAATGCATTGAGAAATTCTTTCTTTCATTTTACAACTATCATAAAGTAGTGTTTCCCTTTTCCTTTTTTTGTCACGCTCCACCAAATGAGGTTTTTTTTAAAAAGAGATTTTGTTCCTAATCACCACCTCATTTGGAATTTTAACACCACAGATACATATGTTTATATGCTCTGAATATCTGTCTCTGCTTTACACATAAAAAGAGTAAGATTTTTTTTTTTTTTTGCTTCCCACCAACCAAGAATAAATTTTCACCCTTTTGGAAGTGTTTCCATTCCCTGTTGAGAATCCATGCTGTCCTGTTCTGTGTTCTGTTGCTAGTAACACAGCATTGCAAGCTGCATAAGTTGTAAAAGTTTATGTTGGCTCACAGTTCTACTCTAAGGTCTAGGAGGCCACATCTGGGGATGGCCTTGCCCCTGGCAGCATCCCAAGGTGGTGCAGGACATCATGTGGAAAGAGACAGATAGGAGGTATGTATGTACGTGTACCCACCAATTTCTCTCCCTCTTCATATAAAGTCACTAGTGTTCAATTATAAACCCGTCAACCTGGTGATCTGATCTAATCTTAACTCTCACCCAAAAGCCCCACTTCTAAACCGCTTAGTTGAGCAACAATTTGGTAACAACTTATTGTTGCCCTCTTAATACAATGGGGATTAAATTTCAACAGGAGTTTAGGAGGAGACCACCCAACCACACTCAAATCCTAGTGTAAGCCCGACAGAGACACACAGTTTGCTGTCACTATAGTAGAATTTAACTAATATTCAAAGAAACATTTTATGAATATTTGAAACTACATTTCATTATTTAAATTCACACATTTAAATTTTGTAATAATACAAACGTAAATGACATTTAATAGTATGTGCTATAACAATCCTTCCTGCCTTCAAGAAAATGTTCAGCAATAGGTAGACTGAAAAATTAAAGAAGTTATTGCTGAAAGAAACAGTATCACATTTGTTTTCAGGACAACACATAGCTTGTGCAAAGATACATTATTTTAGAATTAAAAGAATGAAAAATACTTTTAAAATGCTTGTCTAAAAGAATCTGTAATTGATTTGTGAGGCTAGCAGGTAAAACAAGATGACTGTCAAGTATCTGAAGGTAAGGAGAATAATAACTGAATGGAAATGACAAGCTTAACATAAATGGAACAATGGAAATTGCTCTGCCCTTTTAATACAATGAATAATGTATGAGCATTTATAGATGACAAATTATAAATGAACTGATATTGCAATGGAAGCCTATGAAGATAGAATGGCGCAGATACTGCCCGTATGTGGAAAGATATTTGAAATATATCATCCAAAATTTGTGTTGCAGTCTCTGTTTTATAATTTCAATAAAGGGAATGGCATTCATGAGAAAATGAACTCATTTATCACAACAGAAATTTACAAGACAAAGCTTACAAGAAATCAAGTTCTGGGAGCATCATTCTCTTAACTGAAATTCAGATTCAGTAACACCAAAAAAAAAAAAAAAATGTTCGACTGCCTCATTTTGGAGCTGTCTGTAAATTATTGCCTCAGCCTCCCTTAGGAGTCTACAGTGTTAAACAGCAAACTTCTCAGATGGTTGGGAAAATAGTCCATATTGTTATTATGGTATTACTTTGCTTAAAAGATACTAACCACATTCTTTAGGAACATAAAAAAAAGTAATTGCCAGAAGAAACTTATCTACTTCAAGTTTTTCAGGAAATGAAATTCAACTTAACAATATTGTCAAAGACTGCAGCTATGTCAAGATGGGTTACTTTCTTAACTTGATCATTTCTTGTGATTAATGAACTCAAATATCGGCATCAGATTTTGTTGGAATGAAAATAAATACTTCTCTTCATTTAACTTCATGTTAACAAACATCATAAAAATGTCTTCAGAGAAACACAGAAATCAGGTTTTCAGAAAAAATGACTTCCTACAAGGTGCTAAATGAGTTTACACTACATTAAAACCTTCCTGCTTATAACACATTGCAATGATAGATAAAACAAGAATCCAGATGGAGTTCAGATGACAGGAGGGCCAGAAATTCAGTGCACACACATGTTGGTCAAGGGATAGGCAATAACGGGCCAAGAAACTTTCAGGTTTTCAGACAGAGACTGGATGGGTTTTTCTGCTATGAACCAAACAATGGGAGCTAGTGTCTGGGCTAAGTCTTTATACAAAGTTACAGGCCTAAAGCAGTAGGACAAATGATCAGTCTATCAATAAGGTCAGACTATCCTCCTTTAGGGAGTCCTGACAAAAGTGGTGGCAAATCCTAGCATTGTGGGAGGCTGACACAGAAAGACTGCAAATCAAAGCACAGCCTGGGCAAATTAGTGATACCCTGTTTCAGAGTAAAAACTGAAAAAAGGCTCTGGATATAGCTCAGTGTTAAGTCCCTGAGTTTAATCTCTAAGAACACACACATAAACACACACTCACACACAGACACACACAGACACACACACACACACACACACACACACACACAGAGTTGTGACATGTCCAAAATCAAGGACCCAGCAGTCTCCAAATGACATTTAAATACCTGACTCTGGATGGGGGTCCCAAAGATCAGCAGAATAAAGGTAACTAGCTCATCACTAAGAAAGCACAAGAAACCACAAAAGGGCTGAGAGAAAGGAACAATGAACTACATAAGCAAAATAAGGTAGTGTGCCAATCTTTTAAAAGGCATGAAGACTTCTATGAAGAAAGACAACATGATTTTAAAGTTCAGAATATGAGTTTACACTGAAGTTAATTTTGATAAGAACTTTCAGAAAAAGCTTATATGAAACCAAATCAGATAAATGGAAAGGGGAAAATAATAAGGATAAGAACAGAAATTAAACCATAACAAAGAAATAGAGGAAATTGATAATATAAAAGATTAGGAACAGACAAGGAGTTTCAGAAAATGTAAATAAGATACATAGAAATTGTTAAAATTGATGAAACTAAAAGCTAGTTCTTTGGCCCAAAGATACAGGGTTTGGCTATTTTTTTCCCCTGGAGTTTTGAAAATTAGCCTCTAAATCCTTGGGAATTGCCACATATCAGGAATGTCTTTGTTATTTATGGAGGGCTTGGTGGTTTATGGCAACGAGAAGATTCATGGGAACTGATCATGCCAGAAACTCTTACCATGTGCCTGTGGCCAGTGAGTCAATAAATCATGTCTGCATAATGAAATCCCAATAAATATTCTGGTCACAAATTTCATCAACCTTTCCTGGTTCCAATACTCCACGTGTTACTATGCATGGATGTGCTGAGAGGGCATATCCTGACCCCACAGAGAGGCTGCAGGAACTTTCACACTTGGGATTCTCTCAGGTCTTTCCCTTCTTCTGGCTAGATCTGATTTGTATTTTTTGTACTATAATTAAAATCCGGTTATACATATAGCACTTTCTTATTCCTCAATCGTTCTAGCAGAAAATCAAATCTGAGGGGGTCAGTGTGAACCCCTGAATTGTGGCCTACTGGTCATATGTGTTAGAGACACAGGAACCCCACTAGCTCGTCATTGGTATTTCTGGTGAGGCAATCTTAAGGAGGACTGTGGCTCCAACCTGTGACATCTGGCATCACTCCAGGGACTTAGTGTCAGAAGTGTTTTATTTCTATGATTAGAAAAAGTTATAAACACAGGGCCTGCCTGGCAAGTGTAAGATTGTGAGTTCGATCCCCAGTACCAAAAAAAAAAAAAAAAAAAAAAAAAAAAAAAAAAAAAAAAAAAAAAAAGTTATAAACAAACAACACTGACACCTTCAGATGTCAGTATGACACACCTCCTGATAGAATACTGTAACTGTGGAACATTAGCTTTTTTGTTTTGTTTTGTTTTGTTTTGTTTTGTTTTTTGGTATCAGAGACAGAATTCACAATCTCGCATCTTCCAGGCAGGCACTTATGCCACTGAGCTAAATCCCCAGCAACTGTGGAACATTAGTTAAAATGAACAACAGTCTAGAAAGCAAGCAGCAGTAAGCCATAGAGCCAATAAACTGCAAATATTAAATTATTAAATAAACAACTGATCAATGTCTCTCTTGTTTCTTTTCCGTCAGGGACCCTATCACAATTGCCAGGCCCAAGTGATGTTTCAGAAGAACTTTCTTAAGATGCTTATGGAAGAGAAAATGAGGAAAACATACATATTTCATTTAAAAACAAAATACAACTTTCCTAACAAAACTAGACCAGTAACATAAAAGAAAGGAAAATCACAGAGCAACTATCTTTATGAACAGAGATTCTTAAGTCCTAAATATAGTAGGAATATGTTGTATTTGGGTATTAAAACTAATGCTATAAAATCAATGTTTCAGGAACCTGAAATAGGTCAGCATCAGAAAATAATCTCAAAATATTTGCGCTACAAATTAAAGAACAACACCAAAGTAGTCAGTTCAATAGATATACAGAACACTGGATAAAAACAGCTCATCATGATGAGAGATCTTAGCAGTTTAGGAATAGAAACAAACTTTATGAATGTGAAGGAGGCACCTATAAAAACCTACGTAGAACATGAATGATGACATGATGACCAAGTGTGTCAAAGGGTTTTATTAGAGATCCAAGTCAGAGAACACAAGAATGAAAAGTAGATAAATAAGAATTAGAAAAGGAGACAGAAGCCCGTCCACATGCATCACTGTGGCTGCTCGCCTCCCAAAGCCTGCGCTGGAGAGGACAGAGATCTAGCCTGACCTCCCCAGCACCACTAGCTGTCTTGCACGTCTTGTGTATGAGAGGAAACCAGTGGCCAAACTAGCAAATCCAAACTACCAACTCTTAGTTCTCCTCAGGGGTGACAACGAAAACACCGACCTGACTGAGGAAAGCTCAACACCCCGGGGGACAGTTTCACTCCAGCAGTGGTTACCCTATTGCAGTGACCAAGTGAGAGCCATTGTTGGGAGACAGGTTTGTAGAGGGTGAGAGCTATGTCCTGAGATCCTCTGAGAAGCGCAAGATCAAGTCAGGAGGATCACAGGGCTCATATTCTGAGCCGGGAGGCCAGAGCTAGTGTGTGACCTTCAGAAGTGTGGATCTAAGGACACAGCATGTAGTCCCATTGTTTGCTTGAGCTCTTGCACTGTTGCCTACATCCAGCAGAAAGTAGTGGCCTGATCTCCCATAGGTCAGCATCTAGGTTGTCTAAGTGTCTATATCAAAATCCTAGACCTCCTTGCTTTAGTTTAGGGATATTCATGAGTGGTTCATAGGATTTCTCAGTACCCTGTTTATATTTGATACTTGCAGCTGACTCTGCTACTACAACCAATGTGACATGGTTACTACTGTTAATTGGTTTTCTGGGCCTGCCCACCTTTGGATTGGCAGGGGTCATAAACAATACTGTGGCGCATTCCTGAAGAACTAGCCACTAGGCCAAATAAGCTGCAAACTCTAACACAGAAAACAAATAAACAAACAATGAGAAACATGAGAAAAAAGTCAACAAAATGCCTCTGAAAACTCTCAACCCTCCCAAAGCCAACCAAACGGGGATCAGTGGGGAGGAAATCACAAAACCCACAATAGAAATGTCTGAAAGGGCATCGATAGAGGTAACAAAACAGTTCAACAAGGTGCTTGGTGAATTCAAGTAAGATATAAATAAACAGATAATGACCCTAATGAAACAAACGATCAGTAAATCTAGTGGGGCTAAAGAAAGAGAAGCAAAACATGAATGTCCAGCATAGAAAGAATGGCAATCCATAAAAAAGTTCCAAACAGAAACCCAGAGGACTAAAACTACAACTGAAAGTATGGGCAGCAGATGTGTCCGTGTGAAGACAGTTGTCAGATCAAGAAGACAGGGCAGTGGTTAGTGACCAATCAATGAGACAAACCTTAAAAACAGTAAGAGAACGTGAAAAATGGATTCAATGGCCGCTAAGCGTCTCAAAGACTAATGTAAGAGTAACAGGAATTAATGAAAAATCAAAAAAAAAAAAAAAAAAAAAAAAAAAAAAAAAAAAAAAAAAAAAAAAAAAAAAAAAAAAAAAAGCAAAAAGGGCATAAAAAACCTATTTATGATAGTAATAGCAGAAGACTTTCCAGATATAGAAAAAATAATTTAACATCTAGATAAATGAGGCATATAGAACCCCAGCTAGTCCTGACCAGAAACAAACTGCTCCACTCTTCATCATAATTAAAATACCAGATATTCAACAGAAGAACAGAATCTTCAAAACTGTTAGAGAAAAGTAGCAAATCACCTATGAAGGGAAACCCATCAGAATTATAACACAAATCTTAAAGGCAAGAAGAGCTTGGAATGAAGTCTTTCAAGCCCTAAAAGAAAAACAACAACAACAAACATAAAAACTCCCAACCCAGATTGATATATTCAGTAAAAGTATCATTCAAAATTGATGGTAAAGTGAGATATTTCCATGATACGCAGCACCTTAAAATATTCATTACCACCCAACCAAACCCCAAAATGATAAGATACAAGTGGAAGTCTGGGAGAAAATGTATACTGTCAATACCAGATAACAGAGAAACAATTAGGATCCAGATTGGACAGGCAAATTGACAAGATGAGGAAACTCAGGACCAGTGGAACACGGAAAAAAAGTTGAACCTGCATCGTAATCAAGAAAATGTGTATATTAAACAAAAATGGTTTCTTCCATGAGAGTAACACAACATTGAAAATCCTAAATTAGCATAACAAATTCAGCATGAAGCGGAGCCTCTTATATGTTTCAGTAGAGATATAAATTGGGATGAGCATGCAGAAGTACAATTTAGCAGTGTCTAGCAAGTTAAATATGAACATATCCTACAATCTAGTGCTTTCAAGTCTAGATAATGTTCTTTAGGAAAAAAAGCCCTTCTAAGTGTGGCATACAATTTAAATGAGAAAGTTTACTGAAGCAAAAAGATGGAAGCAACTGAAATATTCACTGCCATTACATTCAAAACTAGTAAATGAATCCTACACATATCAACATAAATCTGTCTGGAGAATTAATGGTGAATGAAAGAAAAACAAGTCACACACTGATTATGCTATTATAAAGCATGCGTTGGAATAATGAATATATTTCTCCATAGATTAAGAGAAGAAGGAAATCCAGAAGTGGTACACAGAAAGTTTCTAGTCTACTTAGGATGATTTATTTTTAAATGCAAAATCTGAATTAAAGATGAAAAATTTATTTTTTTATTTTTTGACTTATAGACAATAGAAATGTATTTCTCACATTTCTAGAGATGGGGCATCCAAGATCCTGTAAGTTCAGTACCTTACCGAGGCACCTCTTGAAGGGACAAAAGCCATGTCCTCACGTGGTAGAAAGGGCAGAAGGGAGAGAAAGGAGGTGAACCCACCCTCTTAAGCCCTTTTCTAAGGACTCTAATCCCACCTATGAGGGCTCTGCACTCATAATTTACTTCCTAAAGGCCCCACCTCTTATATTGGGGGTTAAATTTTGTAAAAACCTAAATTAATTAAAAGCCAAGTGGTGAATGCACTCGTGCTGGTTATGCTATTCTCTCTAGGTAATAAATTTATGAAATGCTTAATAATTAAGAAAGAAGTAAAAAAAGTTACAGACTTTTCAAATATTAGAAATGTCAACTAAAAGAAAAAATTGGAGAGGTAACTGTAGAAAAAGTATCTGCCCAAATAATCTTATGTAAGAAATGAGGGCCATGTACAATGGATATTGCAAAAGTTAAAGAGAAAGAAACTGCTCAAAAGCAAAGAACAATTGGGATAGGAAAAAGGAGAAAAGAAAGAAGAGAAAAGATTATATATCTGTGCATATATTCACACACACACACACACACACACATATATATATATATACACACACACACACACATACACAAAAGGTACTGTACTACTGATCTCTCTTAGTTCATCAAAGAGAACAGTTTTTGTTTTCATTTTTCAACTGGTCATTTTTTCATGCCTATATCTTGTAATCTGAACAACTACTTTGACGATAACAATGTGCAATGTATTAACCAGTGTTAATTTCCTATTATTTTGTTTTGAAATTCTGTATCACCGTTTTTATTCTTTTATCATCTTTAAAATAAGAAAAAAAAAGAAATGAGGGCTAATGGTTTCATTTGCTATCCTAAGTATCTGCCATGAATAAATCTAATTCACCCAATATTATTAATACATGATTAATTTAGTTAGTTTTAGCACCTTTTTGCTCTACCAATAATTCTTCAAGAGACAATAATTCTTTGCAGCTACAATTGCTCTAAAAAAATTATTGCTTCTGGCAGATTTTGACTTATCACTTCTGACAGATCAGCTTAAGTATTTTAGTTCTGTATTGCAAAAGCCAATAATTTTGGGGCTATTGGAATCATGGATTTATTTGATACCTAAAACTGATATGTGAAGAAAAATACTGACTTGGGAATCATTATATTTAGTGTCTTCTCCTAGATTCACTGAAATTTCTTTGATAAAATACTCACTTTCTCTAAATTTTAGATATAAACCTCATCCAAGATATTACCAGATAATCTAAGGAGTCTCATGGGACTACACTTACAAAGGTCAAAAAACATCTCCAGAGTCACAGTTTGATGAACATGTCAGTCTCTGCATTCACTTTGGATTTCCCATCACCAAGCAAAAATGGAAAGTGGGAAGGGACGCTCAGGGGCTCTCTGTTAGCCCTGCTCTCTACCCTACCTTTATAACTGGAATGAGATGAAAAAAATTTTGGGTTCCTTTGAAATCTTTGCAGGGAGACTCTGAATGCATTTGGAAGAAAAATTTAGTATGGGGCACTAAGAGAGCTAACAGTGGATGAGGGCTGTTTTACTTTCTTTTGATTCTCTTAAAAGCAGGCCTTTTTTATTTGGATGTAGAGAAAGCAAACAGAGAGTGCAAGCTGCGGGTGGAGTGGAACTGCTGCTTAGTTGAGGAGACACGGAGGTGGAGGGAAAAGAGGTTAAAGAAAAAATATCAGGAGGGGAAGCATTTCCTACTGGGAGTTTCAGTTAATTACTATGGGGTTCAAAGCCAGGGATTCTCTTCTCTTTCTCCTCTGGCTTCACTGGTAAACATGAAAATGCTCATGGAAACTTGATATTAGTAACTAAAGGAGGGTTAAGCTTCCTGTTCAGGTAGGTCTAGAGGAATCATAGAGGATACCGGGGGAGGACATTAGCAGGATAAACAGAGCCCACTTTGGGTGGTGGAAGAGGGGCTCTCTGTTAGCTCTGCTTGCTTCCTTGAATCTCTTCCATTGCTTCATGAGTTTCTTAAAAAGAGGCATTTTGTTAAAATTTGTGTTTAACGCCTGTGTAGAACGGTGCACCTTGCTGGTAATGTTTTGATAAATGTACAGTCTATTGAGTACACATATGGTGACATTTTTATATAAGAAAAGAAAATATTTGAATTTTATGTTATTAAAAATAAGATTATATTTTTAAAGATAGTTGCTTATCATAAAACTGTAATTTTATGTGAAATAATACTTTCTTAGAAGAAAGTAAAAATTAAAATTCTTACAAAATCAGTCTTTACTTTCTCATGATTATGCATAGGCTAGAAAATAAAGTTTTTTCTGCTTTTTAACTAATTCTAAATTTAGGTCAATTAATCCTAAGTAACAAAACAAGTTACAGCTTCACAATAGAAGTTAAACAGCTTAATTTATTCTTAAAGATGTCTTTTTAAGACTTTTAGTTGATTCCTAAGGGGTAAAGTGGCTAATTTTGGACTTTGTAAGTAATTTATTTTCTGGAATATACAGAAGTCTAAGAAAGAAATTACTTCATTAAAAGCTCATGGCCTTTTCTGGTCTATTTTAAAAATAAGCTTTCAAAGCTATTACATAATGCTGATGCTTTAAATACAGCATCATTATAGTCCGCAGATGTGAATTGCTGCCATTACAGACATTTTGAGGATTAAATGAGATAAAGAATTCCTTTCAAGTATTTGGCACATAATAAGCTCTCTCCAAAGTGGTAGCTATTATTGTTGTCAATACTAACATTTTTGAATTTAAGCATGTAAATGTTATTTGAAATGCTCTCAGCTTCCATAGCTTAAGCCAAGACCCAAAATACAGTTTAAATTTTGCAAATAAAGTTTTATTGAAACACAGCTATTCTGAGATCACACTAACTTTTGCACAATGGCAGAATATTGCTGAGCACTAGAGCAGAGGGCCTACAAAGCTTAATATGTTTGTTTGACTCTTTAAAAATTTTTTTGATTCCTTAGCTTAAACTATAGCCATTTTTATAACTGTCTTAAAAAGGAGGGCTTTTATTAAAAGTAAGTGTAAAATGAGTTACACTCATTAAGACAAATAATTTTCACTTAAATACAAGTTTCTGATCCAAAGAGAAATGACAAGATAATTTGAATAAAGGCAGAACATGCCTTGAGAAACTCGAACACCCAACATCAACCGGTCTAGGGGAACAAATTCTGAATGCTTAGGTAGTTCAAGAACACACTCATGTGGTCTGGATGACTGTTTGACTGAACTAAATCACCACTGCCTACCTTGCTTATTGGCTTTCTTTCCAAGATTTCACAGTTGGTTACTTTATTTATGTGGTTACTTTATTTACTTACTACTTTGCTGAGATATCATTAACATGTGAAAAGTTGTATTGATGTAATATATTAATTTGGAAATAAGCATTTCTCCTGTGAAGCCATCACTAACCATGCAATGGACATGTTCATCTCCTCTCAGTTTCCAACTGCTCTCAGTTTCCAACTGCTCTCAGTTTCCAACAGCCACCTTCAGAGTTACTATTATTAATAATTTCACATGTGTTTAGAACACTTAAGACCTACCCTCTTAGAAAATTTTATGCACATGATATGATAAGGTTAGTTATAGACACTATGCTTTACATGTGATGGATTCCCAGTACTGACCTTACTACCTAGGTTAGTGAAATCAAATCTCCATGATGGTTTAGGAAGGGGGCAACAAGTATGCAGTACATAATATATTCTAGATTCTACTATGTAATCTTGTTCCACTATTGTTTTAATTTCTAATATTAATTATGAAACAGAAAAATGACCAGGTTTTATCAACCACTTTGTTATAGTGTGTTTGGATGGCCCCCCACTCAAGCCTCATGTAATCATGGACGTGACTGAGTGTGGCATTTATGATTGGTTTGTTGTCTGGCGCTGGGATTGGTGATGTGAGTGTTGCACCCACCCAGGGGTGGAGCCAGCATTCAGTGTAAAGGCAGGAAGAAGGTATGTCTTACTCTCTTGTTCAGTTCATGCTTTGCTGTTTGTGGTAACCATGAATGGCCGCCCTGCCATGCCATGCTGCCTTGGAGCCAACTGACTACAGACTGAAACCCCCAAGAACTGCAAGAAATAAATCTTTCCTTCCTAATTTTGGGTGTCAAGTATTTTGTCTCAACAATGAGAGAAAAGTAACTGAGACACACCTTTTGACTCTACCAATGCACTTAAACAGTGATCAGTGAACCCTACAGAAGAAATTATCTGACAATTTGCTGGAGTTTTTACAGTGTGATCACAAATCATCCAATATGCATAAATAAAAGGGGAAAGAGATCAATTTTGCATGTAAAAATATTAGTTACAATTTCCAAAAGGATTCCTTTCCTTCCTGCTCCCAGTATAGGTATTTTATTCACTTCCTTCACAGGATTGATTTAGTGTGACCAAGAGTCCACCTTGTGCTAGCTACAAAGCAATGTTAATGCTATTGGAAAGGTCAGAGTATGCTAGGAAGTACATACCAGATTGCCCCTCCCAGAGAGATTAGCATGATACTCATCACCTGTGGACACCTCTGTCTTTATTCTCTGGCATTTGGTCATCAGTCTTTAGTCTTCAGTTCTAAAACTATTGTAATCCTGCCACCTCAGCTATTTCCACCTTTTTTAACCTAGAGCCTTGTACTAATCTTTGGGTTTCTCACTGCATTAAACAACTTCCTCCACATTCTCAAACTCTGTCCACTGAATCTGCTTCTTATGTCTTTGTTGTGCCAATTATCTCCCAATGTATGAATTCCCTCTGTAGCCCTTTCCAAAAGCAGACGGGTGTTCATGCTGCTATGTCCCATGGAGTATAATACTCAGACAGGGAGGCGATACCCCATCCACTCTTCCTCAACACTCCCCAAGAGGCAGGTTACTCTCTATTTATCACCCCATCAGTCACTCTCACAGGTCCCATGCACATATCTGACCTACTCTGGATGACTTCAATGTCCATGTGAAGATTCAGCCAACACCTTGGCTGTGATGGCTCCTTATTGCTCTTACCTTGAATCCATCATTTGCTGAAACCATCCAGGACCAAACAATACCCTAGGTTTTGCATTTAGCCACACAAAATTCCTCTACAGTTGTAAACTCCAGAATCCCACTTTCTGACCACAACTTTACCATCTGCTCTCTTGCTCGCTCTCCTCACTCATACCTGTTCTTTGACAGGAGATCTTTGATCCTTTATTTTTATTCTTTCCTCTTATTCTAACTTCTTTTTCATATTCAATCTAGACCACAGGGTCTTCATTTCATTCCTTCTACCAGTCAGTAATCTGGATTCCTTTGTCCTCTGTCTTTCAGAGCCACCAGGCAGGGGAGTTAAAAAAACACCTAAAAGCTGCATCAATTTGAATGTTGCTTTTCTGTCTTCTTCCATAAAGCCTAAAAAAGTCACATATCTCTCTAAAGTGGTATTTCTGTTAATTTCTACTCTTGAAATTCAGCTGGATCATCAGTTTTATACTTAGCACATCTCTATTATTTATTATTATTATTCATATTATATATGTTATGATATATTATTATTATTTATTATGTTTTTGCTTACTCTCCTTCTTACTCAAGATTCTCATTGTGTTGTCTTGTCATTAGCCTGGATGTCCACTTGACTTCCTATATTCCAGGAGAAACAAATTGGTAGGGACAGCCCCAGTGTCCTCTCTCTGTACTAGAATTGTACTTGACCACAGTATTACTGCTTTTTGTTTCCCCTGCTTTTAACCTTCTGTGTGTTGTTTGTAATTTCTTCCTGAGTCCCTGTCATTGTTCACCATAGTATGAAAATCTCATTGTTTGCCACCTGTATTTCTGACAGACTATAAGTTCCATGTAACAGGTAGCTATTAGTTAAGTGGTACATCACAGAGACAGTGAAAGTTTTTTTTTTTTCGGCACCGGGGTTTGAACTCACAACCTCGCACCTGCCAGGGCAGGCACTTAAGGCACTGAGCCAAACTCCCAGCCCGAGACAGTGAAAGTTTATTATCAATGATAGTTTGTATAGGAAACAAATCTCCACCAGGACAGGAATTTACAAGTGCCTCCTCCAAAGTTTCTTGATATCCTCCATAGAGGTGTTCACACTGAATAGATGTATACAACCAATTGTTTTTCCGAAAAGTTCATATGTGCATGGATTGGATTTCATTATGCACTCATTTTTAATGAGTTGGGAGTATTCTGGGTATCTAAACAAACTCAAGTATATGAAAAATAAATTTTTATGTAAAAATGCCTGTGTAATAAACCTAATTCAACTGTGAGTTTTCTACTTTTAACTGTAGTTTTTTATATAAGGGATTTCTTAAAATATAGCACAGTTCTACATACTTAGATGATGAATGGGTTTCAGTATGTCAATCAACTTTTTCCCATAAATATATAACCACTGAATTCTGAAATAATTGTTTCACAGTGAAAAAAAATCGGTCACTGGAAATTATTAAAAATACTTAAGAAGCAAATATTAAAAAAGTCAGTCATATAATAATAATTACTATTTCCAAACCATAATGTGGCATATATAGTATGTTTACATAATCACTAAATCTATCTGCTATTGATTTACATTTTTGCTTTATATTTGATTTTACTTTTAATTGACACATAGTAAAGCACAAATGCGTGGGGTACCATGTGATACCATGATCCATGCACACACTGTATAATGATCAAATCTGAGTGATAAGTGTAGCGCTTCAAACATATGTAACTGCTGTGTGGTGATTTGGTGTCAGTGCAGGTAGGACTGTATCAGTTTCTAGTGCAGTAATTATTGTCTCATCTCTTTACATTTCCCTTCAGTCTCCTCCTTGGTGTTGTTGAACTGGCTTGGTTATTTCTAATCTTCTCAATCTGTGCTTGCTTACATTAGTAGAAAACAGGACAATGCAACCTAAGGAAGGGCGGGAACATGAGTGTGGGTTGAAAACAGCAAGCTCACTAGGTAAAACCAAGGGGAAAAGGGTTGCCTTGGCAACATGACTTATTGGGGAGATTTCCCAGGCTCTGGAGGAGAAGAAATGAATCAGAAAACACAGTGACCAGAGGAATCACTTTAATAGTCAGCCAATGAATCAGTTTTGGTGATTCATCAATGGCCCTCTCTGAAGTTCACCTTTACCTGGCCTACGCATGCACAACACAGTAAGTTGCTTACCTCTGCAAGGTAGAACTCATCATACTGCCTTCTGAAGTTTTCTCCCTTGTAATAATTGCTGGCTGCAACTATCACGTCCACAGTCACCATGCTCAGGATAAACATGTGGAAAACTGACGACCGCATCATTTTCTGGGGAGGCAAAAATGGTACACTCTTAACAAAGAAATACACCTTAAGATTAAAGGTAATTCAAGTGCTGAGATCTCTAGCAACAACTCAGGAATATGCTGCTGTGCAAAATGGTGCCTCAAAGATGACTTGATCAGTGTCCTTTGCTGCTGAATGGTGTGACAAAGGCATCTTTTTCTTCAAGAAGTCAAAACACGACCAGGAAAATAGTGTCAGAGACTGTCCGTTAAAAATGGAAACTATACTGCATTTAATTTGCGTATAGTTTGCATCTTAATTCTCAAGGATTGGTGAGGTAGTTTTTATCATGAATTCTCACTGTGTGGAGAAATGATATTTTTAAAAAGCTGAAACCACAAAACAAGTATTACTTATTCTGTGTTAGTAGAGAAACTGTTGAGGGTGAAAATATTTTAGAGATAGTCATCAAACTGGAATGGCAGGAGAAACCTAAGATTTATTTAGTTTTACTTATTGTTTTCATATACATCTGTTGAAAATTATAGTACAACTAATAATGACTGATTGTTCATATTACAATTATTATGCACCTGCCACTGTTCTAGTACTTTACATACATTAATCCTAATATGCATAGCATCACTAAAACGTTATACCATTTTTATGGATAAAGAAACCAAAGCTCAGGGAGCTTAATTCTTCTACTGTAACACAAGCATTGAAGGTGGACCCAGGAGTTGACTCAAGTCAGTTCAAGTCTATCGTCTCCATTGAGAGTGAGATAAATAAGAATTTATAAAGTGAATATTGTCACAATGGTTGAGTGTAAATACTTATTATGTTCCAGGCCATTCTATATGCACATTTTGTTTTTACCTCTCTTAATTTTCACCATAGTCCTACCTAATAAGACATCATATTCACATCTTATAGAGAGCTCAGAGAGTTCATCTGAAGACTGTATATAAGTAACATTTGTTTAAGGTCTGTTCTGAGATTTTACCTAGCTGCTAAGAACATCTAAACACACAGAATAGAGGTGACATCCCTGAACTATAGAGGGGGAAAGACCAGGGACAGAGCTGAGCTCTCAACACATAGCCCTGTGGTGACAATTGCACAGAACCAGTGACATAAGACTCCTAGGCTCCTTTCCCTGGGTCTCCTTTCTTTTTTTTTTTTTTAAGTACTGGGGATTGAACTCACAACCTCATGCATGCCAGGCAGGTGCTTGTGCTGCTGAGTTAAATCCCCAGCTCCCTGGGTCTCCTTTCTTGCAGGTACCCATAAACACAGACTCTTACTGTTCGGTCTGACCTGAAAGCTCTGTAGGCTTTGCAACTGAAAGAGCTTAACTGAAATGCAGTGTGAATATTGATCATGATGTATCAGCTGGACTGGATTAAGAAATACTTGGCAAATTAGTAAATCACACTTCCGAGTGTGTCCGAAGGGGAGTTTCCAGAGATAACTGGCAGGTGGGTCAGCAAACGAAGGACAGAAGACCCATCCTGATTGTGGGTGGCACCATCCAATAGTCTTGCAGCCCCAATGTACTGAAAGGGGAAGAAGGAGGAGGGAGTTGGCCTTTGTTTTAAAAAGCTCCACCCTAAACAGGTGCTTCTTTTGCTACTGCCATCACTATGGAAATCATACTCCAGTTTCTTCAGTCTTGCAATACACATTCACACCAGAGAGACCTTCTTTCTGGGCCTTCAGCCTAGGACTGGTGCTACCTCCTTGATCCCTCCTGTTTTGTGGCTTCCAATTTCTTGGAAAGGGCAGCTAGTGGGATGCCCTGGCTTTGCACTGTGCATACTGCTTGTCTCTCTCTCTCTCCCTCTCTCTCTCTCTTTCTCTCTCTCCCTCTCTCTGTCTGTTTTCCTCTAGAACCCTAACCAATACACATGGTTTATGAACAGGATGAACAAAAGAACCAACTCCTCTGAGCTTCACCACTATCTCCAGGTATCTGTGTGTGTTTCAGGGTGCCTTCATTACCGCACACTCTGCATCAACAACATGAGCATGAGCTGGGCCGAATTGCCTAGAGATGCAACTCCACTGCTTATTGATGCTGTAGCTCTGGGAAATTTACTTAAACATTTCTGAGCTCCAATTTTTCTCATCTGTATAATGGACATAAAGGTGCCTACTTCAGGGTGTAATTATCACTTTTAAATGATTCAACATTTGTGAAGTGACTAGGACAGTGTTTGCATGTGACAAGTAAGTGTGCAGAGAAAATGCAATTCTACGAGTTGGGTACTTTTCTGTCATGAGGGAGAAATTTATGACTTTAGGTCAAAGAATTAATTCTACTGCATATCTGAATGAGTTTAGAACCAAGGGAAATAAATAAGGGTGATAAAAGTCCAATAATTTGAGAGCTATAAGAGTCCTTGGAAGGTTCTTAGTGAGGCTTCCTGTCATCATAGCTATTGCATTGTTAAATCCATTTTTCTGCCTTTTACTTTATTTTATAGGTAATACAAAATCAGATTCCAGAACTGTCAATCACCATGTTTTTATACATGTCCACCCACTCACAGGAGCTACTGACCTTCCTAAAGCAGATAAGCAAATCAGTTGACAAGCTTGTATTCTCATTAGAATTTTTATTGTTATTTAGTCTTTCTTTGCATTGTCAGAGTTAAATTCCATAACTATTATTCCTTTTCTATACTCTTTTCAACGTAATGTTCTATTAAAAACATTTCAACTGATTTCCATTTTATCTGCCTGACAGGAAAGCCATAACTTTCACTTTCTATTTTCCTTAGCTGCAGATTTGCGTCTTAAGTAAACTGTTATTACAGAAAGGTCCAAACAAAGCTCTTAGCCATGGCTGTCAGAAAAACTTTTAAATTGGTTTTGTAACTGTCACAGCTTCACTTTGGTGCTGTCATTATAATTAGGTTGTTTTTTGTCTGAATGTCTACGTGTCCCTGTTGGTACAGAGTCATTAAAATAATCACTTACAAGGGTGCTTGATATGCTATAATCACCGTTGCTTAGTTGACTTTTTAGAAAGTAATAACTTTCAAATATTAAATAAGAATTAAGGTGATAAGTATGTGCAGCAGCTAAATTTAAAAAGCGAAAGATTTATTCGATCTGAAGAGAAACCAGAAGAGTAGCAGCTAAATTTAAATATTAAAGTCAGTAACTCCAGTTTTAATGTGAGGTAGTAGCATGGATCACTCAAATTAAGTTCAATGTAACCCATGTCTCAAACTGGCTATCAGCTTCTGCAATAGGAGAGGGCTGACCACAAAATATTATGACTCTTTTTTTTTTATTATTATTATTTTTTTTTTGGTACCGGGGATCAAACTCATGACTTCACGTTTGCCCAGCAGGCACTTACACCACTGAGCTAAATCCCTGGCCCTATGACTCATGTTTATGAGCTTAAATTTTGTACATCCAACTCTTACTTTCTTATAAAATTTAATATAAAGGAAAAAATTAAATTTGAATCAGTGCCATAAAATATCAAACAATTTGGGGTTTCCATAATTTCATTATTTAACATAAGTATATAGGGCCTATCTACCTATTTACAAAAGAGATACGCACATTCATATATGGGTATGTATATATATGTGTATATACATAACTGTGTGTATATACACTTATATTTATACATGTTTAATGTGACTTTTCTGACTTTATATATGCATTCAGTTATTTAAAGTTCCCTTCTACTGCAATGTCATTATATTTTAAATTTTAAAAAAATTAGATAAGTTCTAAATATGCATTGGAGAAGGGTTTCTTTTTCCCCCACAGTGAACTAAGCTTTTGAAATAAATGGTATTTTGTAAATGCCCTAAGAAAAGTTGTTCTAAATTCCTGCAAAAAGTTGTTATAAAGCCTGACCATTTAAGCTCGATTGAACAGATGCATTATTCTCAACAAGAAGTTTTCTTTCACCCTAAAATGGTTCCACCCACAGAAGGAGTTGTTGTGATCATGAATAATGATCCTCATGAGAAGGGGAGACCATTGACAGGCGTGTTCAAAGTGCTTTACCTGGTTATTCGGGGATGAACCTTATAGATACAGTCCCATTCTTCTATTCAGACTCATCAGGACCCATCATACCACAGAACTTCCGTAGATATGATGCCTTTCTAAGCTCTAGAAGCACACAAAAGCCACCTCTGGGCACCAGGAGACTGTCATTTAGACCACAGTGATCTGGATATATTAGCAGAAGTGAGGAAATTTTAAAATGAAATTTTTCCTATTACTCGTCCACTGCATGTGTCTTGAATTCATTCAAATCAGGCTGTACTTAGTTTATGAAACTTTCAATTTAGGGCAAAACGTGTTTTCCAGAGTACAATGTCATAATGTATGTTCACAACTCTTTAACACTACTTAATACCTTGTTTCCTCACACTTCGTAGTCATACACTTATGGATCAGTAGGAGAAAGGAGAACATGAAAACCTGTACAAAGCTCTTTCAATTAGCTGAACTGCAATTTAAGGATGAAGAGTTCAGTGCCCTACGTGACTTCACTATTGACATTTGAAAGAGTTAGGAATTAAAATGCTAAAATCTTGGCTTTTCAACAATAAAATGCTGACCTTGCTTGTTTTGTGGGACCTGAAAAAATAATGAAATCAAAGGATCACTTCTTTGACAATATTTTTTCTCTTGCTTCCAATATCTTGAAAAAGAGTAGCAGAAGAGGGAAGGTAAAGCACACCAATATTATTCATCTTTCTTCCCCAAATATTTTCCTCTAAGCAAATTGTTCTATGACCTGTTAGAAACTGTGCATGAATGTGCATGTGAGATCACATGTGTGAGTGTGCATGTGTGTGCTGTGCGTGTGTGAGCGTGCATGAAAGAGCACTTATGTGAGGCCATGTAGTTCTACACATGAGAGCAGCTGTACCTGTGCAATCACATGAAACCTAGCAAGTGTGTGCTCAGTGCTGATCACGTGAAGCTGTCATGAAGACACTGAAGAAAGAAACAGAGAAACATAAAATGTGGGCAAATAAAATCAAGGAGCTGGAGGTCTTCCTGCTGAGGTGCTTTCTTTGACCTGCTTTTGAGGGCTGCGCTACTAAGATGGAGTGGAGAGTATAATACGAAAAAAAAAAAAAAGCTGAAAGGTTGGATTCATGGCAGAATTGCAGACAGATCAGATTGGGAGAAGGTGACAAGTAGCAGTACAGGTTGCTTTAGGGCTTGTCTTAGTCACTTTCCTCCTTGCTGAGACACAATACCCAATACCCACAATTTAAAGGAGGAGAAGCTTATTTTGACATACAGTTTGAGGAGGTTTTGGACTATGTCAGCTGGATCTGACACAAATAGGGCATGGTGGCAGGGCCTGGGTGGAGGGAATCAGCTTGGGTCATGGTGGTCAGGAAGCAGAGAGAGGAAGGAAGAGCTGGGGAAGGAGATAGACCCTTCAGGCCATGCCCCCAGTGACTTCCTTTTTCAGTCAGACCCCACCTCCTAGCCACAGCTCAACTATGATGCTCCAAGATGTGATTACCTTCCAGACACAGGAAGTTCTGGGGATTATTTGAGATCTGAGCAGTAACAAGGTTTCTGGAAATGCAGAACAAGGCTGCCTTCTCTGTGGAAGGGGCAGGGCAGCAGTGTGATTAATTTGCGGGGTGAAAGAGATGGTGTGACTCTGCAACAGGCCTGTTGGATTCTGAGATGTAGTCAAAGATCACCAAGATACAGCTGGACACAAGGAGTCAGATTAAGAAATCATTGGCCAGCACAGTTGCTGACCACACTTTGCAATCTGGATGTAGGAGGAGGTGGGGCAGCCAGGGTTCTCACTGCCAAAATGATAACTAGGTGAGGGGACTCATATGGATTTAACATTCTGCCATGGGTTTCTTCTCCAAGGCAACATGCTTACTTGATGAAAACATACACTTCTATCTTTGAATTTAAGTAAGTCACTGGGGAGGGTGGAGTGCACTTCTAAGACCCAAGAAACAAAGCAAGGTGCAACTGAAGTCAGTGGGCTATGGCATGTATGAGAAGACCCCGCGGTGGCCTACAGGGGAACAAAAATGTGCTGATGGTCATGATAGTCATTTCTACAGATCGTCTTTCAGGTGGGGAAACTGAGGCTCAGAGAGATTGCACAAGTTTCCTCAAGTGCTTCTGTACCACACTATCGCAGCTGGGCCACATTGCCTTCTCGCATGAGTCTGTAAGTTCAGAAGAAGTTGGTGTGTGGAAAGGGACCTGAATTCTCGTAGGCTCCATCAATTCTTGGAATGATCTGCCAGTTTGTGGGAAGATTCATTAAGAAGACAGACATTTTAAGAAGTGCCTAGGATGTTGCTTCATCTCTTGAAATTCACATATCACACAGTCCACCTCCTCCTAGTCTTCAGCTTCAGTGGAAAATTTCTCTACATGCATTGGTACACTAAGGTAATCATTTAGCCTCGATTTGATCTTTTTATGGTAAAAGTGTGTTACCTCCGTTCTTACAGAGGGAGGTGTACAAGGGGAGGCTACAGGAGAGAAATTGAACAAGAGCATGCTAGGTCTCGTGTATACTTTCTTTTTCTAGTCAGAGACTTTGTTTATGATAATAGATCACTGGGTATGTGTTGGGAGGGGGCTTGAAGTGTGCAGCCACATCTGTCAAATTGTAATTATATGAAAACTCAAAACTGAGAAGCTGGGGGAAAATACCTTGTTGCAGCAGCAGCTGAGGTATGAGAGAGACTTGCGTTTAACTGAATTCTAGCCAGGGATATTGCTCAGTGTACAGTGCCTGCCTGGCAAGTGTGAGGTTGTTGAGTTCGATCCCCGATACCAAAAACAAAATGAAAACAAAAACAAAAACTTCTATTTATCATGTATTAGAGTGACCCCTTGGTGCAGATGTTGTTGATGCAAAAGTAGGACTTAATATTTGCATAACTGGTTGATTTAATGCTAAAAGAGTCAATTATAACTTTTCACTTTTCTGAGACTCACACTTAAGCACACATTCAAGAAACTTTTTAAATGGTTTGGAAGTACCACCTGAAAGAATCACTATATCGTCCCAAGATGGCTGGGGTGCAAAATATGCATTCATGTGTCACAGACTAATATTTTGGATTTTTCTGATATTTAAAGTCTACTTTAGGAAGATAAAAACTTCTGCAAAACCATTTGGAACAATCGGCAGTTAAGTGGGCTAATTACAAGTTGCTTGTGAACCTGCAGCAATTCAGAAGCCACCTATGAAAAAGTGCTCAGCTTCGATAGGGTGTAACCAGAGAGATGGAAACTTAACATTACGAGATGCAATTCACACCACCCAGTGGAAAAGCTGGATAACAAGTGCGGACAAGGATGTGAACAAATCAGAAGTTTTACAAGATGCTAATGGGGTGCTGTTATCTGGGGAGCCATTTGGAAATGTCTTACAGAGTCCAGACTGTTCATTTTCTTTACCCAGCAGGTGCTCTTGGGGCCCTATGTGCTACAAGGAGTCTCATACCTGTGTACAAGGGCAGGGAAAAGCAGGGTTTTAGAATGTTCTCGATAGCAAGGCAATGAAAAAGAGTCCCAAGGTGCATCCATTGAAGAGTAAATAAGTGAATGGATAAACCGATGGTCATATATTTTTACAAAAGTGTAATTTTTGCAGTGATGAAAATGAAGTCATCAGAAATATTAGACTGCTTGAGATGAAATTCCCAGACCCTAACTAGCTACACATGAGGTTCATCGGGTTACTTTAGGTCTCTCTGCCTGTATCTCATCATCTGCACAAAACATGCATCATAGTATACTTGGATTTATAGTGCTATTGTAAGGACTGCTTAACTTAATACAGTACTTACAAAGCCCAGTGTGCCTAACATAATGAGTGATGGATAAATGTTAGCCATTATTATTTGTAATAGTAGATGCACAGATATTCTTCATATCTGTGTTTCTATTTCTTAATATATACATGGACATACATGAAATACAAAGAAATAACTTAATATATTCTGAAGTGCCATCAATTTGCAAGTCATTCATTTGTAGGTGGATGGGAACTATATGGTGTTTTCTGAAAGAAACTATCCTTAAAAGATATTACATCAAAGAGTCGTAGTCTAATTAACCCTTAATATACTTCTCAAGTACCGTGAGACTTAAAGGTTTAGTAGACAAAACTATGGTTATGATTTCACTGAGGTTAAATATAACTAGTTAAAGTCATCAGAGAGTTATGTCCCTTCTCCAGCCACTCCTCCATGCTGATGACAGTGGGTGAGTGGTGGGTCCAGCAGACACAGATGGGGGCAAGGTATTTAGGTGGGATTAAGAAGGGAGGTTTTGTATTACTTTGGGCTTATGCTATGGGACAATTGAAGAAAGTTGGTTCCTTTGCAGTGGGGTTCAACCCACTGCAGATGGGAAACATTTCAAAAGTAATGTCATCTGTACTGAACATGGAGGGAATCTTTTTCTTGCCATTATTCAGTAAAAACTATAGTGCAAGAATTATTTACATAATATTTACAGTGCATTAGGTATTATAAGTCCCCTAGAGATGAATTAAAGTATGCAGGAGGATGACTGTAGGTGATAGGTAAATATCACACCATTTTGTAAAAGGGAGTTGAACGACCACCAATTTGTGGACCCACAGGAGCTTCTGGGTTTGATCCTGGGTATGGCTGTTTTAATATGTAGACCTGCTGCTTCCATTCTAATTGTCATGACCTGATGCTTCTGACCAATGTCCCCTTTTTTGTGACCTGCAGTGGAACTGTAATTCCTCCCAGTCCGCCTTTGCCTCTGCAGGTTTTCTGGTGAGTCTCTCCAGAGCTTTGATTGGGAGGTCACCCAACTCAGGCACAACCAGCTGTGTTTGAGCAAGAGGCAATAACCTGAGCGCAGCTCTCAAGGTGAGATAATAGGGGCAGAAGCATAGCCAGAAACAAAGAGGAAACTATGTGGTCCAAACGGAGGGAGATAAAGGTACAGAAAGTAGAGTCACTGGGAGGTTGGATTACGCCCACAGAAAGTGCTGTCTTTCAGCATGCAATCTGTTCCTTGCAACTAAGCAATTCTTAAGCAAAACACAAATATTCACTTAATATTCTCAAACCCAGGAAAGAAGCATTATCATCCCCATTTCACATAAATATATCACACCACTAATAAGTAGGACAGCTGAAATATGTCTGTCCCCAAATATGTCTGTCCCTTCTCTAAGAGGCCAGAATATTATGATTTTCTCAAAGATACTGTACTGGGTGTTGCCTCAGAGAAAGAGTGAAAAAATGCCTGTGGCTAGGGAAGTGGGAACGGGAGGCAAGGAGGTCACGTAGGAGATGGTGATGGATGCGCTGTAGCCCAAAAAGGAGGAGAAACCAGCTTTGGGAGATGGCTTACCCATGCTCCTGGATTTCCTGCTCAGTGCCAGCCATTTGTCCACACAATGTGAACCAAAGGGAACCCTGAGTGGTAAGCAGATTGCAGGACACAGCGAAGTGGAGACAGCAGTGAGAGAACATTCTAGGCAGGATGCGGGGGGAGTGTTTCAGGAGTTACAGGGCATTTGCCTATTTGTTCTTAATTTAGGAGTGAATTTATTATGAACTTCATATATTGAGCATGGCTAAGTATCACATTAAACACTACAGGAATTTCACTAACTGGATAAACACGGGCAATGTCCTAGCAAAAAGAACATAATTAATACTTTGTTAGCTCATAAAGTTGAGCGAATGTCATCAGAGAGCTTGCCACATACCCCCACCACTTCAACAGTCTTTCTTCTCTGAACTTAGGGTTTTGTAATTAAATTTAGGAGCATATACAGTTTTATTTATTGTGAAAATAGGAAAGACTACACTACGGGCACCACGTTGGATCTTTTCCTAGCATGTCTGTGTATGAGTCCCATTGTAATTACAATTATGGTTATGATTATAATTATAATTTTGTGTCTGGGAAACTTGAATTTGTATACTTTCAAATTGCAGACCGTAAGTGCCTACTTAACCCACAAATGGCTCTCTAGAGGCTCTCATTCTGTAAAAGAGTTAGAAGACTGCTATGTGCTTTAAATCATTTTACTGTATCTCCACAACCAATACATGTAAAGAGGGAGCAGAAATACTGTATTAACTGTGACATTTGGTATATGTGTGTGTAGTGGCAATATAGAGAAACAAAATATTAGTTGCTATATTTAATTCTAATTAATCTCCCTAAAATATATAAAACTCTAATTGATTTGAGATACAGAGAGAGAGGGGAGGGGAGAGTTATTATATATAAGATACAAAATACCACAGAAGCGTCAATTATATCACATATTTAATTTAACAGGGTTGGAAAAATTAAGCCACCTCAATTAATCTTATGTTATTAAATTATCTCATTATTTATAGTTGCTGGAGAAGACAGATGTTCAAACCCATAAACTGACAAGGACACAGAAAGCTGGACAGAAAGTGAAAAAATCTAAGACAATATTAATGGAGAACATTAGTTAATCCACTAATGAAGAATATTAGTTGACTTAGACTAAAAAATGACAGAGATGATTTTTAATGTCTTTCATTATTTGAGACTTCATTTTTTTAGCTGAGTTATGAATTTAAAATTTGGAAATTTCAAAAATATAAAATACATGGAAATAAACTTTTGAAGCTCATATGTTACTTATTGTAAGATCTCTGTGATCTGAAATCACATTATTATAACTCATTTCATGGTCACCCAAACAAATGACCCTTGGAAGACAGCAGGAAATACAGATGAGAAAAGCAGGCAGAAGTCAGTTCATTCCTCAGTGTGCTCTGCAAACACGGGGTGTTCTAACAATACCTTCTAGTCATGTCCTTTTGTATGTTTTATACATTTATGTATTTATGCATTTATTACTTATTTTCCCACTGTAGAATTATGCATAAAGAGAAGTATTTCTTTACTCTATGAAAGATGAATGTATGACTCCATGGATAAATAAAGCACCTAGTTGCAGATTATGGAGAAAATATGAAGAATGGGGAAACTGAGGCAAAATGGAGACTCTATGCCCAGGTAAATGTGGCAAGCACCATCCAGCTCTGGCCAATGATAGCCTAGTGGAAATGTGAGCCTTGTCTATTCTATGAGAGGAGAAGGAGATGTGGATTTTCATGTAAATTATTCTATTTATTGAACTTTGCACCAGTTTTTTGAAATATTTCCACTCTAAGGACAAAAGCAATAATTAGACATAGTCAATAGGGACCTGTGCCATCTCTCAGATATTGTTGATTCCTTATTTTTCTAATTTTTATCAATAATTACAAAATTACAAACTCAATTTAATTACAGATACTTAAAAGTTTCATTCCAATAAATTATGCATATATATATATAAAGATAGAATGAGCTTGGGTTTGTTCAAACTGTGTCACTTCTAACACCATATTTTTAAAACATGGATCCATTTATTTCACATTCTGAAGAAGATGAGCAGAGTTCTTAAGTAAAAGTCAGAGTTATGTCCTGCCAGGCCCCTGCTATCATTTTTTAGAAGACACAAGCTAGTAACAGTATCCAATATTACCCAAAGCCACACAACTCTTCAGAGGGAACAAACTTTCTGGGAACAAACTGCAAAGGCACAGCTTGGTTTAGCCCCCAAAGACATACATGTAGAAATTAACATTTTTAAACAAAATTAGAATGGCTGTTATTGCCCCAGTGGATCTGAGCTCTAGTTCGGGAGACACTTCAACAGGACAGCCTCTCAGCAAGAAGTCGCAAGGCCATGCGTTCCCTCGTTCCTTCACTCGGTCTTCCTCTGATGTAATAAACAGCAGAGGCCGGTCTCACACTGTGGAGCGTACGGATTTAGTAGTATCTCTGGGTTACAGAGATAGACAGCCAACGATGAATAAAAATACAAGCGTATTTCATTAAAATTACAATGCACAGAAAAGTATAGGATGATACACTCCCGAGACACGGTACTGAGGTCCCTGACCTTTGTTTTGAGGACAAGGAAGACTTCCTTCGAGAAGTGATGTTTAAGTTGTGTTCCAACGGATGAGTAGGCGAGAAGAGAAAAGAGGAAACTGTGAAAATGTCAGGCTTCCCAGAGGCGGAAATGCTTTTTCATACAAGCGATAAAATGTGTAAATGTAGGGACAAACAAAGAAGCTTGAAAACACTCTATGCGGCCTCTGGGGGAAGAAAGATGGAAGAAATGTTGGAAGGGCAACTCTCCTTTTTAGTTTTTTTCTACAGTTAACTTTTATTTTTTATTTACTTATTTATTTTTGGTACTGGGGATCGAACTCACAACCTCATGCCTGCTAGGCAGGTGCTTATGCAGCTGAGCTAAATCCCTGGCCCTATGTTTTGGGACAGGGTCTCATTATGCAGTTCAGGCTGGCCTTGAACTCACTTTGTAGCCCAGGCTGGTCTCAAACTCACAACGATCCTCCTGCCTCAGCCTCCTGAGTGCTGGAATTAAAGGCTTGCGCCACCATGCCCAGCTCAGTTAACTTTTAATAATGAGAACACAGTCACGTTTTGCTTGTCTTAAAAACAAAAGGAAATGCAGCTGGGCCTAGTGGCACATGCTGATAATCCCAGCACTCTGGGATGGTAAGGCAAGAGAATAGCAAATTTGAGCCCAGCCTGGGCAACACAGAAACAGTGGAAGAGACTGTCTCAAACTAAAAAAGCACTTGGGCTGTAGTTTGACACAAAGGCCTTGGGTTCAATATCCAGTAATGAAAAACAAACAAACAAAAGTAAACCAATGGCCTGTTCTTCCATTTGTCCTTGGGGGTGAGATATGATTCTAACCCTGGACCATGAGGGGAAGCCTCAAGTGAAACTGTTCTTGTTACCTGGTTTTAGATAGCATCCAACCCTAGTAAAACCCAGGAAATAGCTGACTGACTGCCATTTCATCTTAAATATTTTGATTACTTCTTTTCTTTTAATGATAATTATTATTTTGCTCGGACATTAAAATTTCCTCTCTCTCTCTCTCTCTCTCTCTCTCTCTCTCTCGCTTTCTCTGTCCCTCCATGGTTCTTACACATGGCAAAAGTTAACTCCATGCTCACCCCTCTTTTCATCTACATTCTTTCCTGAATGCTGGGTCCTTCTGCAAAGCTTGATTTAAGTGCAAATGTGAAGCTGAGTTGAACAGAACTTCCTTCAGCTGAGTTTTCTGACTTCCTTATTTTCTAGCCCTATGACTCAAGTTCACAGAACTTACCAAGTGTGCTGCTGTGTTCCCAACCTGTGTCTAACACACTGCGGCCACGTCCGTCCACGCCAGGCCCACCATGCTGGGCTTCCCCATCATGTGCGCCAGCACTCACTGCCCTGTTTTTCTGCCCAGCTTTTTCGTCACAGCCATTTATCCCTTTTCATCTTCAAACTGGTGTGATAAACAGGCTTCCTAATTCCACATCAAAATCCAGAGGCAGCAATGGACAAGTATGTAATAGCTGTAGTCAATGCCCATTAGCAGCATTGTCATCAAATATAGAACAGAAAGCAAATCACAAAACAATACTGTCAATATTCACAATCTTCCTCTTTCCTTTCTCCATTCTTTTAACTGGGAGAAACAACTAACAAGCAATATAATGAAAAAGCAACCTACAGAACAGGAAAAAAATGTTCACAATTCTATGTCTTAAAGGGTATAAAATCCAAAATATTAAAGAAACTCATACAACAGCAGTGTAAAAAACAACCCTGAATGCACGGGAAATATTACAAAGAATCCAAAACTGGGATCTTATCTTATTAAAAAGCTTTTGGGCAGCAAAAGAAGTCACCAACAGAGTAAAAAGACAACCCACAGAGTGGGAAAAAATTTCAGTCAGTTGTTTCTCAGACAAAGAACTTATATCTAGAACATATAAAGAAGTGAAAAAAATCAGACACCACAAATTTAAAGGCATACTCCAAAAATGGGCATCTGAGATGAATTCACACTTCTCAGCAAACATCAAACAGCAAATAAATGTATGAAAAAATGTTCAGCATCATTGGTCATTTGAGAGATGCAAATTAAAACAATACTGAGATTCCATCTCACTCCATAAAGAGTGCATATTATCTAGAAACCAATCAAAAACAAATGCTGGAGGGGCTGTGGTGAAAAAGGAACCCTTCTCCACTGTTGGTGGGGATGTAGACTGGTGCAACCACTGTGGAAATCAGAGTGGAGGTTCCTCAAAAATCTAGGACTAGATGTTCCATTTGATACAGCCACTCTCCTTTTTGGTATCGTCCCCCAAGAATTAAAAGCATCATACCACAGTAACATATGCACACCCATATTTATAGCAGCACAGTTTTTGATAGCTAAATCTTGGAAACAGCTCTAATGGCTATGAATGAAAGAATGAATAAAGAAGATGATTGTTTTTATACAGTGAAGTATTAATTAGTTTAAAGAAGCATGAACTTGAGACAATTCTAGGTAAATAGGTGAATCTTGAGACCATATCTTAAGTGAAATAAATCAGACAAACGTGTAAATATTGCATTGTTTCTCTGGTGTAAGAGACTGAAAGTGTTAATGAAGACCAAAATGTATAATAGATATTGCGAAATAGGAAGAAATTTTTCAAAAAGGGAGAGGAACTAGGGAGGTGGGAGGGCGAGAGGAAGGAAGAGAAAACAAAAAAAAAGAGAGAAAATAAGGGCAAAAATGAAAGCAAAGCTTTGTAAATAAGGCAAGGAAGAGGGCTTGAAGGGAGGGGAGGGGAATGGGAGAAAAGAATCAAAATATATAATTTACAGGTACAAATTCCCTATGATGAATGTGATCATTATGTGTACCTAGATTGTATCAAGAAACTTAATTTTAAAAAAGAAGAAAAAAGAATTGAAGGGGAAAAATGGAAATAGTTTTTACAGATAGGAAGGGGAAAAATGGTTGGAGGGAAGGGAGAGAAATGGAACAAAAAAAGAATTAAGAAACCGTGGTGTTGACAAAAAATGCAACATTATTCTGCCACAATAAATAAAGAAATTCTTCTATTTGCAATAATACAGATGAACTTGGGAGATGTGAGACTAGGAGGAATAAGCCCGACACAGAAAGACAAATACCGTATGGCCTTGCGTGTATGTGAAATCCAAACAAGTCAAGCTCATAGAAACAGAGGATAGAATGGTGGTTACCAGGGCTAGATATGGGGTGTAGAAATGGGAATTTATGCCTAGCAACAGATAAGTAGATAAAGAAAATGTGGTGATTATACACAACGAAGCACTATTCTGCCATAAAGAAGGATAAACTTGAGTCATTCATGCCTTAAAATCACTGATTTAGACACACAAGTTTAAATGTTGTATGGTTTCTCTTACATGAGAGACTCAAGATATGAATAAAGAGCAAAATGAAAATCTTTCACTCTTTACAAATGGGAAGATCTTTTACAAATGGGAAGTAGATCAAGGGATAAAGGGCTGGGGAGAGAAAGGAATTGAAGAAAAAGAATCTAAGAAAAGGGAAGAGCTCTTTTACAAATAGGAAGGGGACCAAAGGATGGGGAGGGCAGGGAGGGAGCAGAGGGGTCTGTGACGTGGAGAGGACTAAGATGTGCCATGCGCCTGTATGTACTGCTGTCCCACAACCAGTGTAACCTTGTGCACTGCAAACGTGCACTAAGAAAAATTAAAAAACAAGGCGATGCCAGCTAAAACTTTTCATCGTAAGATGATTCCTTTGTGGGAATCCAACGTACAAAATGGTGGTCGCAGTTAACAATACTGTATTGTGTATCTGATATATACTAAAAGAAAGCTTACATGCTTTTACCACACACACACACAGCTACCAACACATCCAACACATACGCATCCCTATACAGACACATACGCACAGGTACATGAGGTGAAGGATGTGTTTATTACCTTGGTTGTAGCAACCATCTCAGAATGTGTGCATGTATCAAATCATCATATTGTTTTGAATGAATTTCTGTATTTGGCAAAAGAAGATGCCGGTGTGGTGCAGCGCAGAAGAGATGAAGGTGTGTTCTGGGCCTTGGGGGTTCTGAGCACATGCTGAGCCCAGGAAGCTCCAAGGTGGTGACCAGAGCCCCACCTTCTGATGGCCTGAGAGTTCCCCCAGGACAATCCTCTGACTTGCTGCAGGTCCCCCTGGCTAAGGACACGGCACCCTGACATCACACAGCCGAGGGGCTTTTAAGCTGCAGGACGACATGCCTCCTCTGGTACTCAGTGCAGTACAGTACTGAGTGAAATGTGACCAGGCCTGCCTGGCCCCAAATAATTTAGGCCTTTTAGAATAGCATGTTTAACAAGATCTAATATGGAAACAGAATTTGTCATTGATTTGAGCCTGCAGAAATGCACTAATGCCTGCACCCCTCTGCACACCTTGACCGAATCCCTAATGGGCAGCTGAAAGAGTGCCAGGTTCTGGGAACCGGGGAGGAGTGAGATACGGTTCCTGACATCTGGACTGCACATCTGGGAGGATCTAGAGCCCACAGAGCTGTGGACTCCCTTGTATAAAATGAAAATCAAACACCTTTTAAATTTTTAAAATGTGGCTGAATTTTAAAAATGTGGCTGTACTGCACCTGGAGGCAGGCTGGGGCGCGTCCCTGGGGCTTGTTGACATCCACAGCTACCAGCTGCCAACCGCCGGCCGCATCTTCGTGAAACATCTTCAAGACAAAGAGGAAGATGAGTCATTGACATTTCACAAGGAACACTGAGAACCCTAACTTTATGTCTCCAGCCTTCTACATTTTTTTATGCCATCAAAAATGTGCCTTCTGAAGGATTTATATTTGGAACATGAGTCATTACAATTATGTTCATTTTAACACTGAAACTTGAGTGAATAGTAATAATACTAAGAGTCAGGACTGCATTAATTAAGCACTTGCTATGTATCAGGTATTACCTAACACATGGCTAGCCTACCTTGCATGGTCTTCACATCTTATTGCACAAATACTCTTCTCCTCTAAAGGAATATTTAGTAAATATTTTATCCCCATTATATTGATTGTCGCTTCTTAGATCTGGACGAAAACAGGACTGTAAAGCATCCTGTCTGGTGTGTCTTTACTCTGGGTGGTAGATTTCTTTCTTTGTGAGGTATGATCATAAAAAGTACAGCGGATATTTAAATTTTTAAAAAACTATTACAATAAAAGATACATTGCCATTGATCTCTCTCAAAATACACCCCCAAGTCTGGAACACATCAAGCCCACGGTTCTTGCCACTTTCTGAAGCGGTTCTGGAGTCCACCTTTGTGTCTTTAGCTGCGCTGTTATGACTGCCTTGATGTCCTGAATGGATTAAAAATGCTCACCTTTCAAGTTCATTTTGATATGGGGGAAGAATCAGAAGTTACACAGTGACAGATCCGGTGAATAAAGTGGATGAGGACCCAGCATCATGGTTTTATTTGACTGAAGTCTTGGTGAACATTTTGAATCCATTCAGGACACCCAGCTAGCCACAGAAGGACTCTCCTGGAAGAAGACCTCTGAACTGCTGCAGAAAGCGGCAAGAATGATGGGATACATGTGCTCCAGGCAAGAGGTGATCCTTCAAAGGAGATTACTGACAATGTAATAAGTATTTATTTAAACTCTCACTGTACTTTGTGATCACACCTGGTACTTAGTGGGGATTTCTGACTCAACTAATGAAAGAATATGCTCAGGGCAATATCAAAAGCATAGTGTGGCCAAGGGAAAGAAACGAGGGTTATTTTCATGGTAGGAGGCTGACACACTGCTTCATCGACTAGGCACAATTATTTTAACCAGGCCACAACTAACCAGCTCAACAGGAATTCCATGTACATGTTTAGGAAGGAAACAAGTACCCTCTTTTTATTTAGAGGATCCAAATGATAAAATTCAACCTGAAATTCACGGACTTAAATGCCTGGGTGCATGTCCCACTACCTCAAAAGGTACTTATCTGTCAATGTTTCACCCAACTGGAAGACATTGCCCATTTTTAAGAATTTCCCCATTAATGTTTTCTCCCCAGTTCCTTAGGAATCTTGAGGGTACATGTGGAAGTAGGGAGAGGCAGGATAGGATGAAACTACAGGTTTTTTTTTTCTTTTTCTTTTTTTTTCTAAGTGAGGATCCTAACTACAAAAACTCACTGTTTTATTCCTGCCCAAGGTCAGTGTTTTGCATATGTAAACATTTCCTTCAGTGTCCTTATTTATATCCTTCTGTTCCTCTCAGCCTGTGTTGAAAAGGGTAATTGTTGCTGGGCATTTAAACTGATGTAAGGGCCATTACCTAGTCTATATGAGCATAATTTCAAACTCCTGACAGTAGAGAGGTAAATCATTGGCACAGAGTAAAACAAGTCCTCTAGGGAATGAATGAGGCAGTGAGAGCCAAGTCCCCAAACTGAGACGCCGTACATGTACTTTTTAGGTGACAAAATTAGGTGCACATTTTATGAAGATCCTTTGAACAAAGATGCTGCTGCAAATCGTTAATCTCAGCTGCCCTTTGCACAACCAGCTGGCCTTGAGAATGCGTGTTAAAGGCAAGAGAGGCCTGGTGGCAGAACCGAGCGCATCGTTCACGAAGCGGCTCCTTCTGGGAACACATGCAGGCTGGGAAAGCACACCTGTTAAAGTGCCTTTCAAAGTCCCTGTGAGAATCCTGGAATTCTCCTTTCACAGGGAGAAGACAACCATCCCTGCCCCCTATCCTGTCTTATCACAGCACAAAGAATCCCTGGGGCCGGAATTAGCTTTGATCTATCACAGACTAATTTTCCCTGTTAAATTATATTTTCCAGCAGATCAAAATCACATGAATCAATTTAATTGTCAGTCAAAGAGCTCTCTCAAGGTGACTGCTTTGTGCAAAATAAAGGAAATGCAAACACGTTCAATTTCCCTTTGGTCCCTGAGTTCTAAAACAACACTTAGATTGGTTTAATGTAACAGAAGAACTTTAAGATAGAAGCTGGGTAGCTAAGCCACTAACCTGGATCCTAGAAGACTAAAATCCTGGGGGCGGAGCTGCAGTTGTGCAGGGGCTGACAGTTGTCTCTGTCTGCTCACTTTATCTTCCAAAGGCAGAGAACTTGAAATTTTTTATGGGGGCGGGTATTAAGCCTCCAAGAATAAAGACAAATTGTTTACCTTTGGGGAGATCATCTTGACCACGTAACTCATGTAACTGCATACTGCCTATGAGATGTAAGTAGAAATCCTCTTTTTCCCTATGCTACTTCTTCCTGCTCACTGGAATATAGATGTGAGGGTTATAGCTACAGCACACATCTTAGCAAAGAAGGTAACTTTGGGAATGGGAGTTGTAGAGCAAATATTTGGAAGGAGTCTAGTTTTGTGGCAACACAGACCACCATAGCAATACCAAACGATGTTTTCCAACTTTACACAAGAGAGAATAGAATTCTGTTTTCCCCAAGCTGTTTATTTTGAGCATTTGGTCCTTTGAAAGGGAACCTGATTTCACTAACAGAGGTACTGTAGTTTCAGTTAGAATGCCCAAAGATTTTTTATTGTTTTCATGATGTAACTTTTCCCTTCTCATCACACAAACAAAAGTGTTTACTGATATATATTGGAAAATGTGGATGAGCTGTACAAAACCTAGAACCTGGCCAGGTGTGGTGGCACGCCTAACATCTCAGCACTCAGGAGGCTGAGGCAGGAGGATCACTGAAATTTGGAGGTCAGCCTGGGTTACACAGTAAGTTCAAGGCCAGTGTGAATTGCATAGTGAGTCCTGCCTCAAACAAACAAACACAACAACAACAACAACAAAAAGCTGAATTCTTCCCCCAGAGACAACCATTGCTAACATTTTAGAGTTAAACTTCTAGGTATTTATATACATATTTACCACACCACCCCCTCCCCACACACATGAACTTGATATTCTTTCTTTTTTTTTTATTTTAGGGGTATAATATGTCATCAGCAGACTTTCATGTCAATAAAGTTGAATCATTATTTTAATTGTTTGCATTTATTCCAATTTCATAATTTGTCATCAATAATTTAGCTGATAGAAATTTAGAATGTTTTCTTTTTTTGTGTTTTACAAAGGTGCCACACTAAACACCCTCAGAGGTAGATCATTGATTATTGTTCAAATTCTTCTTAGGACAAACTCCTAGAATGGAATCTCCTAGCCAGCCAAATAACACACGTGCACACACACACACACACACACACACATGCAGACAAACACATGCACACACACAGAATTTTGAGATATACTGCCAAACAGTTTTCTAAAAAAGATGTTCCAATTTACGCTTAGTAACACTATATGGGAATGTTCCTTTCTGCCAACACTAAGAAGTACTGTCCTTTTGAGAAAAGCAAGTTAACCAGGGGCCAGAACCCAGCCCACTTGTGTTGGGTAATCAAGAGGAGGTGGAAGTCAGGGGGAGGAAATCCAGGCCTCCTGCAGCTTAGCAGCTGCGGTGCAGTCCCTGGGCCACCACTGGCCCATTACACACTGCTGGGTAGACTAAGTAACTTCCCAGTCCTTGTAAGTTTTTAATCTGCAAAGTGGAGACAATAACAGTACCCACTTTGCAATATTATTATGAAGATTAAATGAGACAGGTTGTAAAGTCATTACCTTGTGCTTAATGCCACCCTCAATTCATGTCAGTGATTGTAATAAGATGTTATGAATTACCACCAGCAGCACAAATGGATTCCAGCACTCTCAGGACAATCATCTGGAAACCATGAAGATTTCAGCCTTGAGAATTATCTCAAACTCTTCCATTTTCAACTATTAGAGCCTTTTAATGGGATACTTGGTTTATAAAGTATAGAACATATTTTTGGGGATTTTCTTTATAGGCAAAATATCATTATTTCAGGTTATGTGTTGGGGAGTGGTGAGAATATTTTGATAGCAGGGGAATCACTAGAAGCTGAAATAAAATTACCTCCTCCCCACACACAGAGAGTAATGCAGAGGAAATCTAAAACTTATTTTGAAATTCTTACACTTTTCGAGTTTTTTCAGAACCCTTTTTAAGCATAGGTGACAGTCATTACACAAAGTAATGAGGGCAGACACATGACTTGATTCCATTATTAAACAATACATTCAATGATTCAGCCTCACGAAATTTAATGCTCTTTTATGGCTTCCTGTGAGGGATGGACTGTTCCATCACCATGGTTTCCTAGGGAGAGGTCACTACTGTACCATGGTACATAGCCCTTTCTGGAACCTCTCTCATTAAACTACTTTTTCTCCTATTTTCATGATGTACTTTCATGGGGAGACCAATGGTCTTGGAACACAGTAAACAAATTTTTCCTCAAGTACTGTCTTTGAGCATTAAGTTGTACATACTATTTTTGGGAGGGGGCATTCTTTAAATGCTTCGATCGTGCATCTCTTCATCTATGCCTTTCTGCCTTGGCATTGAGCACTACACTTCATACAAAGGTTGCCTGAACCATGTTCTAAGAACACTGATACAATCATGGAGGAGAAAATCTTAAAAGCACTCCTCTCTCCTGTATCAATTCTACCCCCATCGATCCTGTATTTTAATTGGGGAATATTAATTCAGAAAACAAGAGGGCTCAGGCAGAGATAATAATAGATTCTGAAGTTATCATTCTCTTTAAACAAGCAGAATATGTACCAAACCTTCAGCAGTGCCCTGGGGGACCACGAATTATTTGTTTAGAGAAAATAGTACAAACTGACTTCCAGAAGCCTGCTTTGTGTCTTCTTTCACTGTACACAACAGAAAAACATCCTTGAGGGGCCCTAAGGCAGAGTAGTTCTTTCACTTCTACTGTGGGCAAAGTTGGCCAGGCTCGACCCTGTCAAGAGCCTATGTGGATCAAAGGACCACAAGATTGGTAACAGGAACCAGAAGTGAAGTGTTCAAGTAATGGGAGGAAAGGTCTAGGCTAAGGGTACATTTTGTCTGGACTTCTACCAGCACATGTGCACATCCCAACATCCATTGTCGGGACAACACTGTGAGATGACCGGTGCCAGGTGGACTGATGGGCCGTTGTATTGTGGCAGTATGGATCTCTTCAACTCAATCCATCACTGAGCACGTGGCAAGAGTTACCCTGTCTAAGAGCAATGATGATACAAAGCATCATAAGCCCCATTGTCGGAGACCACTATGAGGCGGCTCTGAGCAGGATTTAAAATTAACTAACTGGCTTTCCATGTTTATTTGTGAGTCTGTCCTAGGCCTAGGCCCCTTGTCTGGAGATGGGAGCAGATCATAGTAAGTGAACCTCTATGAAACACTGGTCCTGGCTGAGACCTGTAGTGGCCTGTGATGCCAGGGATATCTCAAAGGGTAAGATAAGGCCACAGCTGAGGACACGTGGCTCCAACTCCAATTAAGTAGATAGAGACTGCAGCTGCAGGCATCTCACTCCTGCAGTCTCATTCCCACCATAAATGTCATCATGGAGATAAGACAGTTCTCCTTAATTGGCATAATTTACTACTTGGAGAAGTCTTTGAAGTGACTCCCAAGGTCCTGCTCAGTTCCCGTGCTTTCCTCAGTATCCCCTCTCTTTGTTTGAACACCTAATAAGTATGGACCACCCAGAGAAACTCTTCATCTCAGCCCCTAGAGTCTTGAACTCTGCTAGAGGGCTTGGGTCCTTCTGGAGACCTAAAATCATATTACTTGTCTCATTCATTTAAGCCTTTGTCATACACTTGTTTGGGAGATTAGGGATTTTAGCCAGGTCCCCTGTAATCCATTAGAGCTCAGGCAGATTTACAATTACTAATCTGAAAATTTCTAGCCTACTTTCCTTGTTACCCACACACATATTGTATTAAGGTCTCCAGAGACCTTTGGCATTAATTTTTCTGTAATTTGTTTCTATGGTGTGACACACAGGCTCTTGGTGGTAGTCATTCAATTAGAAAAGTTGCTTTGTTATTTTAAAGAAAAACTTCTCTCACTGATTCCCTTTTGCCTCTAAATGATACATATTAGGGAACTGCCTAATACGTCAAGGTCTTTTTCTTTGTCTTGTTACTGTACACACACACACACACACACACACACACACACATACACACACGGCTGTCATGGGAAGTCTACAGACATAGAGACATCAACAACTCCAACACGCCCAGCACATCCTTAGCTCTTCGGTAAGACAATCATCTTAAACAATTGAAAAATTTCCATCTACTAGAGAAAGGCTACATTGAACTCCGTATCTGAGAAGCCCTGTGCTTTGGTAGCCACCTTCATTTCCTTTTCTTATTTTTGTTGCATCAGGATTAGAAACTTGTGATTCTGTACTTTAAGCCACTTAAGGAAAAGTCTCCAGTCGCAGAGGGTAGTCAGGTTTTACAAAGGCAGTAGAAAGGAGGCAAATGCTGTCTTGCCCTTCCCAGCACATAAAAGCATCTGGGGTCCCTGCAAGTGGCCATTATGGGTGGGCGGGGCCTGAGGTCCTGTTGCTAGGCTGCCTAAGTGGTGTTTCATCCGGAGGCTGCACGCGGAGATCAGGTCGCTTAGCAACTGGGTCCTCAGCCACAGCATTTTTCTTAATGAAGGTTTTTCACAGTTCTCTGTGTGATTACCTCTGCTGAACATCTAGATGCATTCCCTCTGAATTACTGACTTCTGCCTCCTGATTAAGTACATCTTTGCATCAAAATAATTTTACACAACTTTGTTAAAAGTCTCTTTACCGTTCATTTTCTATTATAACGGTTGATTGATTGGTGGCATTTCCAAATTTTACTTTTCAGCTGTGCTTTTATGCATCAGAGTTCCCTAATAAATATGATGTGGTTTTAAAGACAATTTAAGGCCACCTCTCAGGACCACTGCGGGGGGGTTGAGTGCCGAGTCCATAGTTCTATGTTTCATTTAGGTCTCGATGTCTCTAGCATGAAATATGACCTTCAGGTGGCTGTCATGTCAGAATGGACTTGGAACTGGACTAATTCTCACAGTTTTCTGAAAGGCATTAGAGGGGAGATAAGAACTAGACTTGGTTGATTCTTTGAAGGCTTTCCCGTAAGATATCTATGACATAAATTGGATAGCATTTAAAAAAAACCTTTCATAAAAGTTGGGATAACTGTCAAAATTGAATAATATCAATATTACTATTTTTCATCTGTAATGAACTGGCAAGACAATTTAGAATTCTATAGCCTCATAAAAATGCTACAGGATTGTAAATCCTTTCCTAGATACTCATAGATTTAAAAGCATATGAATATGTAATTATTAAAAGTTCAGTTTGAAAACTTTCTAAACAAAATTGGTACTTTGATCCTTTCACAGATACCTTTGTCCCAATAGATGAGTATAGTTCTTACAAACACTTATTAAATTTGTTTTAAAATTTAATATTAAAATAATATTTATAAAGCATTATACTGTTTTATCTTTTTTTTTTTTTTTTTTTTTTTTTTTGTGGCACCGGGGATTGAACTCACAACCTTGTGCCTGCCAGGGCAGACGCTTAAGGCACTGAGCCAAACTCCTGGCCCTGGTTTTTTGAGGCAGGGTCGCACTATGTAGCTCAGGCCGGCCTTGCGCTTGCGTTGTAGCCCAAGCCGGCCTCGAACTCACAACGCTCCACCTACCTCAACCTCCCGAGTGTGTTTCATCTGTTTTTGAATTTTTGTTTTTTCTTTTTCATAAAGATTCATGGTATATACCCATCCTGTTTATAAATCCATCCTTCCTTTTCTTAACCACAACAAAAACAAACAAAAAGACCAAAAATGAAAACAAAGACATGGATCTAAATTACCATTATGTAATTAATTTCTCTTCCATCTTCTGAATACCTAGCAATCCCTCAAAAATCACAGGCATGCATTGGGAGCAGAGGGGTTTTCTCCATAGTTTATTGCATTATGACTGGTTTGTTCTGAATGAAATAAATTTTAAGTTCCAAAAATCCCAGTCCTATGCATATGGGTCATTATCTAGGCTTGCAATACATGAATAAACACCCACAGAAACGGAAATTCCACAGCTGCTATATTTGATCTGCCAGCCCACAGAAGACTTGTGATGTCAGAATCAAAGCAAAGGTCTATAGTAGATGTGATGGGAAATCTTACTTTTGTATCGAAGCTACCCACAGAGCTGTAGCCTTCAGGCCACACTGAGCAAGGCTGATTTGGATTTTCTGGGCTTGGGCCCCCACACCTGGGTTTTCAAACAGCCCCTTAACTGTGTCTTATTATAGAAGTCCATTGTATCAAGGTTTCCCCAGGCTCCTCTGGCAGTGAGGCTGTATCAGTCCCTGTCTGGCCAATGGTGGCAACGTCTTGGGGATACTCTACCTGCGTGGTAGCTGTGGAAGTTGTGCTGCTTCTTGATCCCCACATTTGTTGGAACTGTACTCTGATTTCTGCAAATGTCTCAATGATGACAGCAATAAAGACATTCTGAAAGAAAATTAGAAAACACCTTTACCAAACACTGAGCATGAGGAAGCAGAGGGCATCCAAAAAGAAACACAAGATCTACAGAACTAGCACAAAAGATAGACTTTCTTAGTATGATTTTTGCCAGTACCTTAACAAGCCAGGCAAGGAAGAAAATGAGAGTGATGAAATAGAAGTAAGAACGCCAGCAAGGAAAGCTATCGATTGCTCTGTACATGAGGAAAACCCAGCCTTCCTGGGAGGAAGCCTCGTAGACAGTGAATATGCTGGTGCCTGTCAAGACAGGGGAGAGCAGACCGAGTTAGGGTTGACTTTTGAAATAAAATGTCTTTCAGGGAAGCAAGCAATATTTATCCATGCTCATTTCTCAATGACAGACACCCTTCCAAAGGGATTAAAATCACACATGACATCTTATTGTTCTTATTCTCAGGATTTTGATAAAATTGTTTCTGACTTCAAGCCAGGGTGATGAAAATATCTCCAGCAATAAAACAATTTTGTTGTATCTTTTGCTGTTAAATCCATCTAATAATGTGGAAGAGGAAATGAACATTCAAACCAAATGCAGGTACAATAAAAAAGAAAGCATATCATTTAAACTTGCCTCTTTGACCTTAGCACACTTAATACGTTGAAAAGAAACTCCCAGAGTTTTAAACAAAATGAAATATATCTAAGAATGGGTTGCACTAAAAAATCACTTTCTCATCCAGAGCCTGAAGTATCTCAGGTTTTATACATTAATACAATGGAGCTGAATATGAAAGTGAAAGGTGGTTCATAAACAGGCTTTTGAATGTTGGTTAAGAGAACATAAAATGCCACACAGAGAAGAGACAATGTTTTATCCACACAATACTACTTATAGTGAAACTAAAGCCCATAAAGATTAAAATAATCTTTGCAAGCATACAAAGTAGTAACCTGAGAAAGTAGAATTAGTCCTGCCATTCTGGAATAAGGTCCAGATGTCATTATTCTGTGGTGATATCCAGCTTTCTGATTTCCTTTGTGTAACTGACCTACTAGTGCTGTGAGGTTTAAATGAGTTAATCTTTGCCAAACCTTGCCACATAGGCGATCTTAAGGTATTTCAGTTGCCATTAGTATTATTATAAAATTGGAAATTTTTTGTTCTGTAAAAATTCATGAGAAAACATATAAATAAAGTTGATTTAAAGTTGTTTACAGAATAAAAATGATATATATTTTATTCATAGATTGATAAATATATGATCTCATTGAATTCTAATACCATAAGTGAGCTACATTATACAAGATAAACCAACATCCATCCCTATATGTTCTAATAACATGGCAACGCACAACTTGAATGTACATATGACCGAATTTCCAAGCTAAGAGGGAGGATGCTCTAGTCAGGTGGACCTCAGTGTCACTTCAGGCCAGCATCAAGCAGTTCCAAAGCATGCAGGACGACCAGGGAGGTGGCTCCAGGCAGTGACATATAAAGAGGTTTGAAAGAAAAGCTGAGAGAAAGGAGGAAAGCATGGCACTATTTGGTGAATGTCTATTCTGTGTTAATGTGTGCTAATTTATTTTATACAGAATATAATTTCCCATAGTACTGGGTTTATGTTTTTTGTTTTTAAAATATATTTTTATTTTTAATTGACACACAGTTATAGTACATATTAACGTGACATTTCAATACCTGTGTTCAGTGAGTGACGATCAGAGCAGAACACTGGCATCTCCATCACTTCAATCAGTTGTAATTTTTTGTAGTGAGCATTCAAAATCCTATTAGCTGCTTCAACCACAGTTATCCCAGTGAGCATTAGCTCCTATCCAACGGCACGCCTCTAACTTCCACCATCCTCCAATTGCACCGTTGTAACTTCCACTATCCTCCCTCGCTTCCCTCCCCAGCATCCTTATCAACCTATTTTGTTCTCTAGATCTACGATATCTGTTTTAGCTTCTACATACAAGTAACAGCTTGAGGTATATGGTGCCTGTCCATTTAAAAATCCTATTTTGTATACTGGTAGGTTATGGTCATAATCACTGTTATATTTAAAGTATTTTTAAATGTTTAGATTTTATTAGTACATGTTTGCAGTATATAATTCTTACATTTAATTTGGGGAATTGGAACATGGACATAACATATCTCAATTCTTTTTGTCCCCTTCCCCTCTGAACCCTTTAAAAAGTTTTTTTTTTTTTTTTTTTTTTTTGCCATGATCAGATTCCTTTCTTTATTTTATGTCCTTATCAAGTGAATCACCATAAGCACAGATTAACAGACAGACTCCTGGACCAAAAAAACCAGAAGACAAGTCCAAGGTTCTTTTACTGACTCAGCAATCCTTTGTGCCACTGGGTAGAGACATGAGCCCCAGGGCACATATCACCATCAGAATTTACAGGAAAGGAAAGGAAGGGTATCGGTTAATGAAAGTGCCCAAACTGGAAAGTGACAGAACCAGCAATTGATCCCATGCATCAGTTTACACATTTTAGCTTTTCCTCTTTTTTTTTTTTAATCAAGCTTTTCATATTTTCTCTGGCTTAAAAGCAGGACTTCAATGAAGCTAATTCTGTGTTAAGCAGTGACGGTTAAGTTTATGGTATGTCAAGGAACTCATGCAAGATGATTTCAAACAAGGGTTCAGGGAAAGACACCACATACAAACCATAAGAAGCCAACTGAAAACAGAAGTGATGTTTCCATTAATGCTTCAGATACACTGAAAATGGGCCACGCTTCTGCTTTTGTGGACTGAATATGAAGGGCAATTTTAACATAAAACAAACAATTTATGTCCCTTATTTTCTTCTAGTTATTGAATGAAAGTAAAAAAGTGACTCAAAAATCCATTATGAATCACCATTAAAGTTTAATCGCTTTACCAATTTGAGCATTTTCAGGTAACATATGGGACTGTGAATATAATAGTAAATCTGAGGGAAACACTGAAAATTATTCTCTTCCTCCTGCTGGATCTTTAGTACATCTATAGAGAAGTTGTTATTTGGAATTAAGGAAAAAAATAGCACATACAATATGTAATCTTGAGCTTTTACTCCATTTTTCCTAATTCAACAAAGGGAAGAAGGGAAAGAAACAGGAACCCACAGTGCAGTTCAGAGATCTGGGTTTGCTACTAGCAAGAGATGAGAAAATTGTAACACCGTAACCAGAAAACACTGCAGGAAATCTTGACCACTGAAGAAATGCTTCCTGTCCACATGAATTGTACTAGGAAAAAAGGCTTTGAGGATGTCACGACCAGATACAAGGGTCAAAGCAACTGAGTACCACAGTCCTTCCCCATCACTTTTCTGCCACTACCTTTGCAAAACACAGGAAAAGAAATTTATTTCTAAAAAGATTTTCCCATGTCTAATCAACATTTACATGGGCAGACATCGAATGCATGATCTTCTCATATTCTGTGGTCCATAACAACCCTGACATGTGCTTGGTGATGTGCATGAATCCTCTTCAGTGTCCAGCAGGGCTCATCTCCTCTGCCCTCAGGCCACATAAGGTGACAGTCTCAGCCATTCCAGACAACCTTACATTCACTTTTACCACATCACTCATCACACTGGATTCTATCAGCTCATGAGTGTGCGTATTCCAGAGTTAAGATGTTATCCTTCAGTTCTGCACCAGGCTCTGAGAAACCCCCAAGATCAATAAATTAAACAGAGATCAAAGGGTCACATAGTCTGAAGACATGTAAAAGCATTTTCCAAATATTAACTTGAAAACAATAAGCCTTCCTCCATCTGAATATAGCACAAATAATTTGGAAGCAAAAGGAACTATTCGATAATTAATGACCTCTATTTTACCAATTTTCCAAAATCACTTAAAACGTATGCACACAGATATACAAACTTAATACAAGTCCTGTATTGTTGTCCAATGTGGGAAATGTCCAGAAAACATATTGATGCACAGAAATTTTTTTCTAGAGAGTATGTTTGGACAATGTAAATGAAATTTCTAATAGAATTCCTAATAGAAGTAGAGGACTTCTTTTAGGACCATAAATTAATCCTTTCTTTCAGTGTTAGAACTAAAATTTCTAGCTAAAAGACCACATTCTGTTAAATGAGTAATAATTGTACAATCACATGTGGGGATATAATTTGCTTGCTTATTAGAGAACAATAAGACCTGTTCCAAAAATACTCTGGCGGCTCCTGGAATAGTAACACTTTTCCCAGACCCCAAACTCTCCAGATGCAAATTAAAATCCTGTTAGAGCAAAATCACAATAATGACACTCAACTGATCAGGTCTTCTAATTTCATTCATTCTTTTTCACCTCTTCCACTGGTAGCTTGAGTTCATTATTTAAGAAGAATCACAATCTATATGTCAAAGATAAATATTAATCTGGAAACTTGCTACAGGCTGCCTACCTTGAGACACAGTGGAGGATTTTTTAAATAACTTAAACAAAATTATATTCACATTGTTTTACATGGTTTTTAGAGTTACATTTACTGCTGTGCCATTTTCTACTGACCTTTTTTCCCATATAAAAATAGAGAAATTGTGCCTTGGGAATAGTCCCACTTGTTTCTTTACATCATAGATTACATAATCACATTAAGTCAAATGACAGGGCCACAAAATTGTGGTGATAATTAATATAAATTAAAGCTAGGCTTTACCACTAAGCCTCTCTCAAAACAGGAAGTATCTGTGTTCTATTCAAATAGTGACTACTAAGGTTTGGGTGTGGTTCATCCCCCAGGGTTCCTGTGCTTGAGGCTTGACCCCAATGAAGCCATATTAAGAAGTGGAAGCACTTCTAAGAGGTAAGTCTTAGTGCAAGCTCATTACAGCTGTGGGCTCTAGCAAGTGGTTAGTATAGTTCTTTTGGGACCTCTCTTAGACTAAAGAGAGTGGGCTGACATAATAAGTGAGCCTGATTCCTGAGTTGCTGTGGCCTCTATCTTGCCATGCGATCTCTTCCTTTTGCACACACTCACACTCTCTCCATGATGTTGTCTGCCATATCGTGATGTAGTTAACGGAGGATCCTCACCAGAGGCCAACAAGATGAATCCATCTCATTTTTGATTTTCAGCTTTCAAAACTGTGAGGAAAATACATCTTTTTCTTTATAAGTACCCAGCATCAGGTATTTTTTTATAAGAGCAGGAAATGGACAAATACAATGGTAAAACCTGATTTATGGTGAAGAAATTTGAGAACATGTATATAGTTGGTGATACAGGCTTGATATGGTTGAAAAAATACACAAGGATTTGTTCTAAATAATTATCTTCACCCCCACATTCAGAATTCCTAAGAGAACCACAGGCCCTCATTTCAGGACCAAACATTCCATCTTCTCTTTCAGTGTTTGCATCCTCAGGGCGATATTCCTGAATTACTATAATCCTTCCAATAATGTGGACTATACGACCTCCTGAGGTAGCTCTTCTCAGTAAAACAAGTTTCCATTCCAGTGGGTGCAGACCAGCCCTCAGTTTTAGAATCTGCTCTCAGCTTTTGGAGAGACAGCTATGAAAGTCTGCAGAATTAGTGCCCCTGGTACTGTCAATCAAATCATTCTTCATTTTACCCAGATCACCCAGGCTAGATATTTGTTTTCTTGTGTGGTTCTTCAAATATGTTTCATGGACTTGATTTACTTACTTATCTGGCTGCATTTCTCATCTGGGGAAAGAATACTGTATGGGGATGAGGATAAGTAATGGCAACATTCTTGTTACTCAAGAAACTCGTTTCCTGCAAACTTTTCTACGTTTCAGCTTTGGTAGGAGGGGCATTTGGAATGGATGGTGCTTGATATGAAGACCTCTCCTGTGGGTTGCATGATGTGTAGGTGGCAGCACTCCTGACCTCTACTCACTAGCACCCCAAACCTAAATATTTATATAACAATGGCTTCAACAACATACATTAGAAGAAAAAGCTTATTTTTTAAACGTTTCTATAATTGAATAAGATGGTTGTGTACATATGTATTCCAGGAGGAGGGTATCTTCATAAGCAGAATTATTAGACATTAGAAATACATTAATGAAGGGACTTGGAGGTACAGCTCGGAGGACAAACACTTGCTTAGCATGTGGAGGTTCTGAGTTTGATCTACACCACTGGATAAAAAAAGAAATGTAATAATTAAATTTTGAGGAAAAATGTATATATTTCGAATGAAACAAGTAGCATGAAATTTTCCTCAATTACACTACTACTTTCAGAATGATTCCAAGGTAAAACACAAACGCAGAGCATTTTGCAATTATTCTAGGTTTTGCTTCTGAACAAAAGTAAGAAATTCAGTGTACTCATGGGTGAACACAGAAAAGAGACTAATTCTTAATTGAGGTTTTTGGGGTCTTTTTTTGTCTGAACCGTAAACAGCTCACAACACATGTTGGTGCAGAATCAACAAGTTAGTGTGGAGCAAGGTGCTGATTCCTTTGTTTAATTCCAACTTGTAGCTGAGGCTGCATGCTGGAGACATATTCTATATTGTAATTTGGTTTTGTTTTAGTGAACTCTCAGGTTCTGTTACTCTCTGCAATAATATTTCTTGTACAGATCCCAACCACATAGTTAAAAATATTTCAGTTGATGGTCAGGAGTGAGAGTCACTTTCTCTGTTTTTCTCCCTCCAAACTATCCTTGTACACTTCAGCATTTACTTCATACAAGTCATAAAAACCCTCAAATTGGATGTGTGATAAGAGTAAATTTTACCCAACCATGGTTATTGTAAAGTAAATTTATTTGTCATGAGATATTTTTTAAAAAGTCAGAGATTCTTAAGGAGCACATCTGTATTCGGCCTAATAAACCTTTGTCACTACAGCTCAACGTGTCCTTTACTGTGAAATGAGAATGTCATTGACCAGCACTTGTAAGAATGGCCCATCCTTACTTTCAGAGATTCACTGAACAATAGAACAACTAAATTTAAATTGCCTGGATGATGTCACCTTTCAGATTATTCTGATGAATAATTTATGCTAATGAATAAAACTTCATGAGCAATGTTTTCTGTCTCTTGAAACTACATTTTTTACTGAAATACATGTTCAAACTATCATCTTTAACATAACTTGTCCACATGCACAACTAATGAGATACACAGCCTCAGCTTGAGAGTCATCAGGCTAATGAAGTAAGAAACAGGATACAGTAAAACAAGACATCATTAATGCTATTCTAGAAAAAACACAAATGGACTTATTTCCTTTTAAACACTTTCAAATATATTTAAAACTTATGTTTCTGAGCTATGTTTAGATTAGACTTCTGTTTGTTTTTTATAGTTGAGCATTTTGCCTCACTGGTGCAATTATTAAATCTTAATCATTAAATATCACATTAATATCATAGTGATCACATAGAAAAGGCATATATAGTTCCACCAGCAATGTAGGAAGTTTCCTTTTTCGCCATAGCCTCACCTACATTTGGTACTGATTTCTGAAGAAAGATGAAATCTCAGTGTTGTTTTAATTTGCATTTCTCTAATAACCAGCAAAGGTGAACATTTTTTCATGTATCTATTGGCCATTGAGCTAGATCTTTTGTAAATGGGAAGTGGACCAAAAGATGAGGGGAAGAGGCATAAATAGATTTACAATGTGTCATGCACATGTGCCAATTACCTCCAATAACTGTAATCATGTGTCACAAACATGAATTAAAACAAAATGATCTAGAGACAGAGGAAGGGGAGGGGAAGACCAATAAAAAGAATCATGATGTTAAGTACATATCCTACACTTTAAGATGAATGAAACATTATGTTTTGCAAACATTTACTAAAAGAAATTAAAAGAAAAATAAGAAATAAAAAGAACAATCATACAAGTATATATGCTTACATAGATTTTCTAAATTAAATATTTTTATAAGTAACAAACAGTTTTAATTGACATGTGTCTATGAAAACTTAGAAAATTTCCAAACTTACTAGTTGTAAATTGAAAATGCTTCTGGAAAAGGAGAAGTGAAATTCATAATCACATCATTCAAAGATGGAAAGGAAGCATTGACAAGGCTGGAGGCTAACCTTGGCGAAGAAGCCAAGGGCTTAAAGCAAGTCCATTCCAAGGACTCCGAGCCCACACACCAAACAAAACACTCGGCCTTTAGTAGCTGGGCAATTTCCAGGTTGTCTGACAGTTGAGGTAGCAAAGAAATCATGCCAGATATCTCTGTCTTTAAAATACCTGTCTGCCTTTTCAGGAGTAGTGATTTGAGATCTTGGAAACTTATTTTCTATGTGTTGATTTAAATACCCTTCACTTAGCCACAACTAGCTATCAGTTACCTCCCTAAACATGCAAATTAAGTGTCTACTACTCCTTCCCTACAGGACGTGGGATCAGCCAGGTCACCATTCCCACCTTAGCTTCGTGTGGATCTGCTAGGGTACATCATGCTGTACTCATTCGCCAGCACCAAAACATGAAATGAATGGTAATCAACAGCTTTTAAGCTTTCTCAAAAAGCAAGCAAAAGATTTCATGCAACACATATGGTTTCTTGTATTTTAGCTTTGTCACCTAGTTTTGAAAGATTTATTCAGAATGATAGAGGAAATCAAGCCAAAGGGATAAAACTTTGTATAATTTTAAAAGAACTTTAATACTTGTGACATAAGAATTTCAAAAATTCAAAAATTAGAACCAAGTATTTGGAGAAAGTACTAAGACATTTTTCTTCCCACTTGGGGATACAGAGACTTTATATTTTTGCATTATCACACTCAAGCAATGAAAACTCTTGCCACAATAGAAAGAGTCTGTTGATCGAATGATACTAAGGATTGAATCTAGGGACACTCAAGCAATGAGTTAGCTACATCCTTAACCCTTTTGATTTTTATTTTAGTGGCACAGGCTGGCCTCTAATGTGTGATCCTCCTGCCATAGCCTCTGATGGAACTGGGATTACAGGGGTGAACCACCACACCCAGACAATGTTAATTTTTAAATTGAGCTAGTAAATAAGTACAGAATAAAAGACCAACCATGAATGGAAATAAATAGCTGAAATTTGTCCATGTAGAAATAATAAATTGGAGTCAGATCTAAGTGGGAAGGAAGGAAAGGTATTTGAGTGATATTAGCCAAAAGTAATTTTCAATATATATAGGAAATATAAATAACATGTGGGTTTAACTTAAACATCTCATCACATACAGTGAAAGACTGAATTGCATCGATTTAAAAATTACCATAACACAAAATTAAAAACAAAGATATATTTGCATACAATTAATGCTAATATTGGTATATTAACTGCTATAAATTGAAAAGCACGTATGGGGAATTTTTTCTCATATACCTCTGCATGTACAGGTGTTCAAAAATATAATTTTTCACATATTTTCTGCTCATTATTTTCCTATAACTTCTAAAGGAATATACTTAAAAACAAGATTTTTCTAGTATTTTAAAATGCATTATTATTTTTCTGGTGCTGTTGTCTTAAGCATCACTTCCTGGCTCCAGTGCAGATCCCTCAGCGTACTCCACAGATCCTTTACCCTTCAGGATCAGATGTTCTAGCTTCCACCATTAGCCCTTGGGCCTTTCCAGTGCAGATCCTTGGTAAGGACTTAGAGACACTGCCATGGGCTCCAGGCCTCCAGCTGGACTCATGGAACATTGCCACAGGATTCAGGTCCTTGGCTGGATTCTTTGGGTCTCTTACACCCTGAAAGATCTCTCCCACTTGTCTGCGTTTGACCTTTTGGGTAAGTATTATAAAATAATCCAATAAATTTATGTGTCCTGCATTAAATAGATTTCAAATCCTGACTACAATAGTGTTCTTTGGGCCTCTGTAATCTGCTTTATGAACTCATTAATTTTGGAAAATTTGTTATCACTATTATTTTAAATGTTTTTTTAGATGCTTTCTCTTTTTACCTCCTTCTCATATCTCCATTACACAAATATTAGATGCTGTACAATTATTCTATATACTTTGGCATTTTGTTTTTAGTTATTTTTTTCTCTTTGCACTTAAGTCTGTGAAATTTCCACTCACACAAACTCAATGATTCTTTCCTCAGTCAAATCTAGCATCTAATTTATTGATGAGCCCATCAAGGGCATTCTTTGTTTCTGTTCCTGTATGTGTGGTTTTTTTTTGTTTTGTTTTAGTATTTCCTTTTCATTCTTTCATAGCATTTCTCTCTCTCCTTATATCACTGATGTGTTCTTCAAAGAGGCCCACTTGCCCCATTAGAATCTTTAGCATATTAGTCAATTACTTTAACTTTCAAAAGAATTCCAAATTATTGGATAAGTATAAAATATCTGTCATATCTAAGTCTGGTTCTGATACTTGCTTTATCATTTTGATGTCTCTTCCATGATTTTATTTGCCTTTGACCATGACTTGTACTTTAGTGTTGAGAGCCAGACATGATTTATTGGTTAGCAGTAACTGAGGTAAGCAGGCATTCAGTGAGTCTTTATGTTTATCTCATCAGGAGTTGGTTGGGTTTAATGTGCTGGATCTTCAGGTGTCAGGACCTTGCATTTCCTTCAGCTTCCTTGTTTCTGTCTCACTGTTAACAGTTACCCTAAAGTGCTTTCTAAAAAGTAAAAATGACAGAAAGCAATACAAGGGATGAATGAATGAAAGAGTTGGTTCTTTGAAAGGGTAAGAAGAGGACCCAGGGATGGTAGGAAAAGGGAACTGGAAGGGGAAGTAAAAATGATCAAGATGTGATATGTGGATGTACCAGTTGCCCCATAATGAATGTATTTACTATGTATCACAAATATATACTAATAAAGACTTGAGGAAAAAGAGAATCTCCATCTTCAAGGTCTCTTAGATTATGCTGAAGCCCTGTGTGTGTGATGGAAGTTATTGGGGAGGAGAGGCCTTCTATCCTGTCAGTTAACTTGAATCGCTGATGAGACATCCAAGCCATATTCTTAACCTTTCCCCCTCAGTCTATGAGATACAGGAAGGCTAGTGGGAGCTTCACTCATCTGATCATCCTCCTTTTAGTTCAGATACGGCTCTTGGGAAGTTGATTCCTTAAAGGCATCACTTTTGTAGGAAAAGGCAGCTCTGTAATTATTTCAGAATCCTTAATTTTCTTCTCCCCTAGCAGTATGCATGTGGGAGTTTTTCTTTGAACTTCACCAAGAGAATCTGGAGATAAAACTCATAAAAGCAGGAGAAATTCCTAAGACTATGGTAGTTTTAAGACTTCTAGTCAACATTCTGCCATCAGGAATTACTCAACAGCAGTTTGTGTTTCTGGATCCACTGGTTTCTATTTCTCCTGAGCTCTCATGATCTGTTTTTGCTTGTGTCCAAATTTTAAGACAGTGGGGTTTGCCCTATGACCTAATTCTCTACTGGATCTAAGAAGCATAGTTGTTGATTGTTAGAGTGTTTAATATTTTTCTTGTCAGAGCATAGAAGTCGTAACTTCTAAATTCTTCACAAGTCAAAGCAGAAACCCGAAGTCAATACAACTTGTTTGGTGTTTGACACAGATCAGAATTAGTACAGTTAAATGAATATATTTGATTAAAATAAGTTATAAATTAGTGAATGTAAAGGCACAGTTCTCTGCACACAAATAGTTTCTCTGTTTGACCACAATTTGGCTTAAGTATTCACAGCAGCATAGTGCTGAAAACACCAAGTTAGCACAGAGTAATGTTAAACTGTGACGGGGCTGAGTCTCCTGGCTGACCCCAAACCATGGTGTCAGAATCTTTAGCATGTCATTTATTTTTTCTCCCCACTAAAATCTTATTCTCCTGATATCTCAATATTGGTCCATTTTTCTACTTGATTTTAAGAAGCTATAAGGCAATACCAGAGTTTTCCAAAGGGGGAATAATAGAAGAGCAGTGCAGGAGGGAGACAAATCCAGCCATCCATGGAAAATGGTTCAAGTAACCATTATATAATAGCACAACAGACTTAATCAAAGCCAGAAAGCTTTGGGCAGCTGTGATCTGGCCTGCTGATGCCTGAAATGAAGCGTCTTTCTGTGTGATCATTAGGCACATTGGCAAGACGGCTGCATAAAGCTGGAGATCATTTGGCCAGCCAACCTACCTTTCCAGTAACTTTCTGGGCTAAAGACATCAAGAGAGCAATCAGGCATTTACACTGTAGCTGATGGAGTGACATTAACTTCTTATTCCTGATCAGGACTATAGAAAAATCACTCCCAGGAATGTTAGCTGAAGTCTAACACAGAGCAATATGTCAAGTACATGAAGCAATTACTTAAAGTATTAGTAATCTTTTATTTAATTCATGATTCAGCTGGTATAACTAACTCAGTACAGTTTGTCATCAAGCAATTTAGGATATTCGTAAGTTTTCGTAGTATGTACAAATTACACACTACAAATTACTTTTAAATCAGTTGTTTGCTTCTTAGTGTGTACAAATTACTTTTAAACCAGTTGTTTGAGAGTCAATAACCACCATTTACAGATATAATCACTGTTTAAAAATATAGGGAAATACCTAAAGGATTTTTGATGAACAAATTATTGTTGCTTTCTGCCATAGCCCAGGATTATACTACTGATGAAGGAGTTTTAGGAACATCCACAAAAATTTAGTTAGTAGCATTAGCAATAAGCAAGCAGGTTAGATGCTATCTTTTTTTGAGAAGTAAGCAGATGGATTTTAAAGTTTGTGCACATTTTTACTTGGTCAACTTTGTCACTCTCTGTCTTCTTTTCAAGGTGGATACTTACAGACTGGGAATAAGTACCTAAGATGACGTTTCTACTTTATAATTCTCTTAAACTAGATTACATTTGCTATGGTCTTTACAGACACAGGTCAAATACGCAACAAAAGGTACTGAAGTTTAAAAGGGCACATGGACATAAACATTAGCAAAGAGGCTCTTTTATGTGGCCCATTTAATTATTTTAGTCTTTTAACTCTCGTGTTTCACTTAGAATTCATGACTACCTCTTCTGTTAAAAAGAGATAGCAAAGGTTTGTGATTTATATTTAGAATGTCTCAAAAAGGCTTCAGTGTCCAGAGGTTGGGCATTTGGAAGATGACTGGGTCATGGGCACTATACTCATCCCTGGATTAATTCACTGGAGCATCTGTGGTTAAATGTGCTGTTAGAAGGTTGGTCTAATTAGAAGAGGTGAGTCACTGGTACCATCACCTGAAAGGGTAGATCTCCCTCCCTGGCTCTTCTCTTTGGTCTCTGATTCCTGGCCATCATGACTTGGGTAATTTTCTCTCTCCAGATCCTTCCATGAAGTCTTCCTGCCATGGAGCAAGCTGACTATGGACTGAATCCTACACACTGTGAGCCAAAATAAACTCCTCCTTTAGATTATGGATTTTGGGTACCATGTCCAGCAGCAGGAAGGTGACAAAGACAGAAATGAAAACACAGATCTTCAAGGTTTACTATTTGTAACAAATTCAAGTCCAATAACATCTCTTCTTTTATTTTTTTCCAAAGTTTTTATTTTAGGAATTCTCTGATCCTGTACAATGTAGGACACACATTATAGATCTTTTTTTTCCAGTAAAATGTAGAATTTTAAAGACTTGCCTTTATTTTATTTTATTTTATATATTTATTTGATACCAGAGATTGAACTCACAACCTTGTGCCTGCCAGGCAGGCACTTATGCCACTAAGCTAAATCCCGGGCCCGCTTGCCCATATCTTAAAGTTAATTTTTCCTTTCTCTTTGTAGGTTGCAAAGTCCACAAGATGAGCTATGTGTTTTGTTTTGTTTTGTTTTGTTTCGTATTTTATCTTATTTATTTATTTTTGTTCACCATCATACTCTGTGTACCTGGTATATAAACAGAAGTACGTTAATCTTGAAGTTACATAAGCAATTGGAATTAAACAACAGAGTAATTCAGAGAGAGGGGTAATACTAAAACGAATAAATACAGGGAAGAATATGTTAGAGAGCAAGGAGAGTAGCAAATATAGAGGTCAACAAACTTTGAAAGCTGGCCAGTCTGCTCATCTGTCATCTTGGAGGAACTCCAACAGGGAACTGTTGCACTAATTGCTATGGAGAGATGGTGCTCAAGGCCAACTGGTGACCCACACCTGCTGCCAGAGTTCCTGATGCCTATGGCAGCAGACCTGCTTTGCTGCTGCCTGAGTATGGACCATAGCCCTCACTGTCAGACTTGGTCATCCCTAGCATGCCCCAACTCCCTCCTCTTGAAATCTCATTGCTAGTTACATGGCTCTCTTCTCCAGACATGAGGCTTACACTGCCTTTGCAAACTCTTTTGTTATCTCACTTGATCTTTCTTACTGGTCCTCAGCAAGGTGGACAGATACATGGTTGGACTCTGTGTTGGGAAATTCCTCTAGGGCCAGCATGCAGTTGATTCCAGATCTACCCCAGACTTTGCCTTTCTCTTATCTTTCATCTGGGAGCTCCAGTATGCTGGCCCTATTGCTGGCTTGCATGCCTTTGGTATCTACAGGCCATTCACAGAAGGTGGGAAACCACAAAACACCATCTTGGCATCTCAGACTTTGCATTACTGTATTAAAGTGGCTGAGACTTGTAATGCATTCGTGCAAGCCAGGTTTTAGTTCATTTCATTCTTACAGCCACTTTAGTATGATTAATCTCACTTACAGACAAATGAACTGAATTTGAGACATGTTAAGTCTTCTTTCAAGATCAGTTGGTTATGTAAATGGCACTTTGGATTGGACTCCAGCCCACAACTCAGCCATAGCTTCCTGTTCCTATCAATTTTCCTTGTGTGGTGCTATTCTCAAGTGCATTTTATAGCTCTGAGAACTGGAGCTCCTCTTTGCAGTTTCTGAAATGAAGGGTGGACCTCTGAAGAGGGGCAGTCAGTCCCTGGAAGAGCCAAATGTAGGGCAGGTATCTATCAGTCAGTGCTTGCTAGAAAAATAGATTTAATGTAAAATATACCTGAAGGGTTTATGATGGAAGCCAGGAGACAATGTCCAAGGTGAAGGCATAGACTGGAACTTTTCCAAAGAAACAGAAGCGAGTCTTTCTATTTCTTTCTCCTTTTTATTCCATTCAGGCTACAAGCCTATTGGTTGGTGTCACTTACACCAGGGTTGGGACTTCCATTTTTGGTGAATCCATTCAAGCACACCCAGAACTATGGTAAGTCAATTACTTGGGTACCGGTTACTCGAGCTGACACAACAGTTCAGTATCACAGCATGACTTGGAGTGCCTGCTATAGGTAAACGTTAGCCACAGCTAAAACATAGTAGCAGTTTGTTTTGGGCCATTACTACCATGCAATTCATAATCAGAGACAGGTCTCAGTTCTTTTCTTGTGCCATTTAGAAAGATCTTTGAGTTCTAGGTCTTTTTTGTGCCATAGAAAAAGCCCCATGCTTCAAGAGAGCAGAGCTGTGGGAGCATAAGGTACATTAGACACCTGTGACCCAGAGAAACTTTAGATAAATTCTGCAGGTTAACCCAGAGGAATAACGATGCTGAGCTTCCTAGGAGTTCCCCACATTATGCCTATGGGGAGAGACATCCTATTACATGCTAGCTCCTTTCTCTGTTGTATTTCTGTATCAGCACCTGGTAAGCTCATTCTTACTGCTCTCTTCTTGAAAATGTGGACACTGTGGCTTCAGGAAGCGGAGATATGTCCCCAATCTACCAAGGAGAGCAAGCTTGGAGCAGCATCAGGATACACATGTGCTTGCCCGGCAGACAGGTTCTTTCCACTCTGCCATGCATGTCTGAGCCTCCTGGAACTCTCCCTGGCTAGGTTTTGAGGAATTTGAACAAACTCTTGTCTGGAATACTTTGTAAAAGCAAAATTCTGCCTTTAAAGTTAAACAGATTAGCTCAAGGAGCAGAAATGGAAGGATGGAGGAAATTCCTCTCTGTGTTTTGGATCAGCAATAGTTCTTTTCTGTTTCTGCTGGGGGAAAGAGGGAGTGTTTATCTGCTTTCTTTCCCTTCCTTTATGTTCCTCGGATTATTGTCTAACAAAAGTGGGATTCAGATGGCTTTAGATATTCTCAGAATTTTCACAAAAATTCCAGATTTAAAAAGTAAAACAGAGTAAAATTTTAGCCATTCTCACTAATCTATTATGTGAATTCAAATAACAAAAAATTATAAAAAGACTCCCATTAAGTTTTTGGATAGACCTTTTGGTCATTCAGTAGCCCTAACTGAAATTCTAACAACTGTGTTTCTCGATGCAAATTTAACCATTTGAGAAGTAAAGTATTCAATAGTGAAACTTTTATAAAAATAAATTTGTTTTGATTTTTAATAAAGTGGTTATTTTTTGGACTTATTTATTAATTTACATATTAGGCCTGTGGCAGATGCTGCTAGTTGTCCCTCTAGGCTTTTCCTCCCTATCTACCTGCACACTTGGCTGCTCAGTGGAATTTCCTGCAAGGAGCTGTGGCTATGTGACAAAGATCTTCCTGATGTGGATGACCTTCAACCAATTACCGACGACCTCTCCCTGCACTTATTTTTTTCTTCATTCCTCCCCCCTAGAAACAGAGATGCTAAGATCATCCTGGAAGTGTAGGTGTTAAGGATGGCAGAGCTGCAGTCCATGGCTCTGATTTGGCATCTCCTGGGGCAGAGTTCCCGCCTCCACCCACCTCCCAGAGTGGCGATTTCAGCAGGAAACCAGCTTTCAGTCCTCCATGAGCCATTGTATCTTAAGATGTCTTATAGAAGCTTATTTTACCTAACTCTCTGCATAGACTTATATTCAAAGTAGTTTCTAGCCCATTGATACAGTTTTCAGAAATTTCTGTTGGTCACAGTGATGTCAGCTTGGAAAAAGTGCTAAGAAAAAGTTAATCATGGAGATTTTTAAGATTTCATACAGATTTGACAATTCAGGGAAACTAAATGAGGTACAGTTCAAAATGACTTTCCTTAAAACAGCTCTTTTTTTTTCTCACTAAAACTATTCCATTAACTTTGCCTTGAGTTCCTGGCAAGCCAAACCACAGGAATTCACACTCCACACACACTCTTAGCGCAAAGAATGAATTCTCTCCATAGATCTAAAATAATAAGTTAAATTTACTATTTAATGTCACGTAAAGACTTGCTTAAGATTTCTTGAAATGCTGAAAAGAGATACTTTAAACATGAGATTATTACTTTTAAATATAGGGTTTGGGTTTTATGACTAATGGTATGATTCAACAACGTCAATGATAAATTATTTCTCAAGGATAGGAATTATATTTTAATCTATCTCATTGTAAGGTTTTAAAGAGCTTGCCAGAAGAGTGTTATTTCTTACTGAAAAAAGTTAAAACATAGCCAAAGACCTAAAAATAACACACACACAAACAAACAATACCACAGTCAAACCGCCCACAGCAAATCACATACTTGGAAAGACTACCAAGCCTGTACCTTGTTATTCAAGGCAAGGAAATATGAAAAATATTTAGTACTAACAAGGAATATTTTGGAACACCATTGCAAGTACTCTGAATCACAATTCAGGATCACCATAGTTGGGCAAGGTGGGTAGCGGTAAAGATCAAGAAGATACTCAATGTATTGTTCATGCTGTACCAGCAGGATTTATTGATAGATTGACTGTGTGAGAAAAGAAAAAACTGACTAGAGTTTTTGGCTGGAAGGACTGATAGAGTGACTGTCAAATTCTGGAAGAGCATATTTGTACAACCTATTCACATTTCTTCTCCCCATTGTCAGCTTTCCTTTTCTTCTTAGCACTGATTCTTACCTAGCACACTATTTATTTAACTTATCTTGATTATCGCTTATAGAATTTGCATGCTCTGGAAAATAAATTTATAAAAATCTATTCACTGAACAAATGCCAGGCACATATGGCATTAATACATTATTCTTAATAAATTAGTCTTGAAAGTTTAATCAATAAAAATATTTTCTCACACACTTGACTGTCCAGAAAGGGAACAGACAGGAAGATAGTAATAGGACACATCCACTTGTATTGGAAATCAAGTCAGGATTGAATCATATAACTGGATATTTATGTACAGAGTGTATTAAAAATGTCGTTAGTCATTAGCTAGCTGCATGAATCAGGGAAACAGTAAACAAATGTAAGAATACATGTGAAATTTTGGGACAAAGACCAGACCAACACAGGAACAGGTGGCTTTTTGAAATGTGCTCTTTCCACGGCAGATGGTGTCTGCTTATTACAGCCTGCATATTCCCATTACTGCAAATTCTCCAGTTTCTAGTAAAATACAACTGTGTTTGGAGGCAGCTACATTATAATAGCTCTTATTCCTACCCATCATCCACAGAAACCAAGCAGTCACTCAGTTCTCCATTCTCTCTAGTCAAAAAAATGCATAGAACAATTATTCAATTAAGTGCAAAATAAGCAACATTGATAAAAACGAATTTCCTAAGTCAAAAATCCTTTACCTATATGGCCGTTAAAGAACAGCAGTAGCAGGACCCTGTAAAAGACAGGAGGACGGCTTTGTCCTGACATTTGGATGTCTATATGATCTTTCAGATTGTCTATAAGTTCTCACCTGTAACAAGATTGTAAATTCTCATCTGTCACTTAAACTTCCCACTGGTGGGTGCAGAAGGATATTGGGTAGGTGGAAAGATAATGCTCTCAGAGATGACTGCAAAGGAGATCTTAAAAATCAACTTTTCTGATGCAGAAAACTTTACAAATGAAAAGGAAAAAGCATGAAAGTCTTTAAGGAGTAAAACTCACAGTAACAACAGATTATTATTTGTTTAATTTATCTATGTAGTCATTATCTTTTACCCACAGATATATAAATAAATTATAATCGTCAAAAAATTGGTAAAAATGAGAAATTGCTCTAAATGGTTGAACAAGTAAGAAGCTAATGATAAAAAAATTATCAAAACTCTAAAGTACCTATTAATCCTAGAAAGACTAGAACAGTGGTGGGGAATCTATGGCACGTGTGTTGTTTTTCTTTTAAGACAAAAGATGCTAATGAATGAGTTGTTGTTTCTAAGCTAAAACCTCAGTATTCAGGTTTAATTGCAGTGTTGGCATTTTGTGACAAATAAATGGGTTTTAGGTTGCAGTTTGCATTCAGTCTCTAAATGTTTCACCATCATTGGTCTAGATATTCTATATATCCTGAGGGAAAAAAAAAATGCAAGTTTCCAGGAAAATACAACATAGGCTCTCTTAGAAGGCATCAATTCCATATGATTTGCCTTCTGTAGTGGTTGACTGTCAACTTGAGACATTTAGAAGCTCAACTAAATTTGCTTAGCAATTCTAGGGTGTAGAAGACCCACCCCAGGGTGGCTCATCGTCTTGATGGTATAAAAGGGAAGAAGGATGGATGAGCTTCCATCCTTTGGAGGAGCTCCAGTCTTCACCTTCAGCTTGGATGTCATCTCCTGGCTTCCAGTGCAGACTCCTTGGTTTCTGCTTTGGAACCTTCACCTTCCAGCATAGACCCTTCAGCCTTCTGTTGCAGACCCATCGGCCTGCTGGTGCAGACTTGCATGGGACACTGTGGTGAACTCCAGACCCTGGATTGAATCCTTCAGCCTCTGGTGTGCAGACACCCTCTGCACATTTGAAGTCCTCATCCACTCTGTGGCTGACCATCATAAACCAATCTCATAATTTCTTACACAATTGTATATCTCATGTTATATCTGTTTTTTCTAGTAAAACTCTGATTAATACACTTTCCTTTCTAAAATTTGCATTTTGTATATGTGGATGGATGGATTGAGTATTGAGAGGTTTATTAGAAGAGGAGATCTAGTGAGACTTAATTTCTTTTCTTTTCTTTTCTTTTTTTTTTTTGGTACCGGGGATCAAACTCACAACCTCATGCCTGCCAGGCAAGCACATACGTCACTGAGCTAAATACCCAGCCATATTTTTTGAGACAGGGTGTCACTATGCAGTTCAAGCTGGACTTGAAACCACTTTGTAGCCCACGCTGGTCTCAAACTCATAACAATCCTCCTGCCTCAGCCTCCCAAGTGCTGGGATTAAAGGTGTGCGCCACCATGCCTGGCTTTTGGTGGGACTTAATTTCAGCAAGTTATTCCATACATGAGTCTCTAGCAAAGATAGGTGATTGTCATAAATGATAGCAGGTCTAGATGAATTTATAGGGGTCTGAACAATCTTGACTAGATAAAATTTTTATTTAGAAATGAGAGAAAATTGGTATTAAGATAAATAGAGGAAAACTATCCTAATAATATGCATACCATCCATAAAGATACAATCTCTCAATGAATGCATTTAACAAAATATATTTTAACACTGAGTTTACCCTTTTTAATTGATTTCGAGTGATAATGATTAATCAATGATAATTACTAATATGAACTAATAATATCGACTGGTCTAATGATACTATCTCTTAAATATAAAACACAGATCATAAAGTATATACTTAAAATACCAGATTCTTTCTTTCTAGTAGGGGGAAATTAACCACCTCTGCTCTGATGAGTGTTGAAAGCTGGCATGGCCTGATCCTCCTTTCATAAGGAGGCCTATTGATGATTTTACCCTTATCTAGTATACTCCTGCGCATCCTGAGCCCAGCATCTCCTCTGAAATGCCCAGTGGGTGGGACAAGGTTATTCCTTCTTTCTTCCTATGCCATGCAGGATATATGAATTAATGGAGAACCCAGGCCACAGAGCACTCAAGCTATACCTTTACTACTAACTGGAGAAACAAGTGAAACTTTGTTTAGTATTTAGAGTAAGGATGGTTAGATCACATACAAGGAGTCACTCTTGTTTTTTGTGGTACTAGGGATTGAAACCTGGGCCTTTGGACTGAGCTATATCTCCTGGCCACAAACTCGCAGCCCACTGGTTTTTTTTTTTTTTAATTTTGAGACAAGGTCTCCATAATTTGCCGGGGCAGGATTTGAATTTGCAGTCTTCCTGAGTGTTTGTACTGCAGGCATGGACCACCATGCAAATCTTTAATGTCCCCTCTGCTTTCCCCTCTACATGGCAGCAGATGATAATGGCCTATTCATCACACTAATTAGCAAAGTGATCAAATTCTATACTATCCTTGTAAATTCAGATGACCCTTAATTGAATTGAACTACATTCATTATTTAGACGAGTGCTAAGGAAGTAACCAGACTTCATGTTGACCAGTGAGAGACATGTTTTGGACAAAGCAATCTCCTATAATTCTAGATTTATTCTCCATCTCTAGAGAATACTGCCATTGACAGCTATCTCTAGTTGGACAGACACATCTTGGTGATTTTTCAAAATTGCCTATTTATGCTATGTTCTCAGGAATGTCTTATTTTCTGACTTTCAGTCAGCACTGGAAATATATTATGTGAGGTCCAGCAAAGAAATTTTCCATTTTCTTAAATTCGAACACCAAATTTTTCTTGGATGGAAATCTTAGCAGAGGTTTTAGTCTGTCAACACTATGATTTCCTGTAGAGAATATATCCTTTATACCTGTATGCTGGAAAATTCTTGACAGAATGTTTTACATGCCTTGCAAGAAAGAAAAACAGTACTCAGTTTACATGTCCTCTGATTTCCAAATATCTCAGTGGTTGGAAGTAGGTGACCACTCTAATCCTAAAATCCACGTCATTTAGCAAATATATCATTCTGTACATTACCATAGAATAGATTTGTAAAAGAAATTACTAATAGATAAATGATATTAAGCAATTTTATAATGTTAAATATTATGTACTTGTTGCAGTTGTTCAATGGTTTAATACCTTTTCAGTTTTAAATAAATTAAACTATGCCTACTTTGCATACTTAACCTTAATTTTTGTAGCTTTTTGGGTAAATACTTTGTTGAAAGGCACAGTATTTGGTGAATTTCCTCCTTTTAGCCTCATGTTAAAGCTTTCTATAAATTGATTACAGTCCAGTTTTGTTTTGGGGAGGTCAAGTGATTTTCTATTATTTCCTGAAATTGTTTAGTCAAATATTAAGAAAGATTATTTTGGCTCTTTTAAATTTATTTCCACTTATTTTACATACAAAATGTATTTTTAAGAAGCCATGATTACTGGTCTAAATAATAATGTTTGGTATGGGTAACAAAATGTATATTTAAGAAACCATGTTTACTGGTCTAAATAATAATGTCTGATATAGATAATCTTAATAAGTGTGGATTCACTAAAGACAATTTCATGAGGCACAGATAAGTAATTTTCATCAAATGCTTGATAACCTTTGGAGATATTGCAGGATCAAGAAAGTTAAGAATTTTGATCTGATTCATCTTGTTAATCACTGACTTCTCAAGTTGTGTGTAAAAAACAAGTATCAGAGGCATTGTTCACAAAGGTTAATTTCCCCCTTGTAAGCATCATTGGATTGAACGAGATGGGATGGGTAACTATTCATGTTCCTTGGTTAATTTACTGCATTACAAAACAGTGTGGCTTCCAAGACCCACTTCAGCTGTCTATCACAGCCCCCAGTATCGCCCAAAAGTTTCCAGTGACAACTATCCAACCCCTCATCTAGAGACTCGTGTGGAACATGTCTCCCAGCCCAGCCTGCTCTCTTCCCTTTCCTTCATAGCCTTTCCTAGAGCATCTTGCTCTCCAGGGCTGGAGGTCAGGCTGGGAGCCTCAGGGATTTAGGAAGTCATTTATCCTCAGTGGTGGTTCACCAGTGTTTGGCTCCTTGTTATGCTTACCTCTGTTTACACACATACATTTATTCTTTTTATGTACAAATTATTTCATTTTTACCCAAAAGCTATGAAATTTCCTATCAAAAAAATTTTTTTATGATCTGAAATGTTGATTTTTGGGGGATGACCCTATAATAATGAAAAGGGAAAAATAATCCTTTATTTGCCACGTGTGTTTTTGTAGTATACTCAAGTACCTTATATGCAAATCTATTCAGCCAAGCAGATTCTAAATCCCTTAACTTTGCTGCTCTGTCCACATTCCTCTTACCATACCCAGGAGAGTATCTTACATGCAGAACTTAGACCATGTTTGATAAAGTTAAATGATGAAAGACTGTGTTAAAAGATGGCATCATATATAAAGGACAGGATGAGGTTATGTTGGCAGCAACAATAGAAAACAGTCATCCCATTCTTCTGTTATTTTTGGAAACCTAAGGCTTCATAAGCATGAACAGTGGTAGAACACAGTGGCGATGCTGTGTTTGGCATTTTCCATGGCCATCTGACCTGGGGAGAACTAACCGTGTGAAGAAACTTGTAGCTTTTTTAACTATAGGAGGTCTATTTAAAATCAGTTTTTAAAAATGATTTGGCTTTTGAGCAGAAAATGCAATTAAGCCCAAGATATGTGCACTTGGTGTCCTTTTTCTCTCTATTGGGCCAAATAAGCAAGAATTATGTGCAATTAGGGAAGTCTAGACTAGAGAACTT